>JAUELD010125815.1:2521-13312 GCA_031471615.1 Aglantha digitale | reverse complement strand
ATGTGTTTGACAGGTTTGAGAAACTCTTTTATTGTAAAAATAAGTAAACTAGTATATATACAGCAGGTGGACTAGATTAACCAAGTAATAAAAAATAAAATCTAAACAAATAAATCATAAGGGGACCTTTAACATTTCCTACTCTAAGCAGGTATGTATACTCTTGCTCTGTAGAGATATTGCCTAAACATGAATTGGGATATAGTTAAAATATTTCAAGAATGTAAATTGATATTCCATTTTAAAAATAGTTTTAAATAGTTTTTCAAATTATTATACTGATAAATATATATAGAACACAAATATAAAACAATCAACTCTACATTTAAAACAAATCAGATGATAAACAGTTTTTAAAGAAAAGCTTTTTTGACTTAGAACAATTGTCTACACCAATTAAATGCATTCAAATAAAGAAAGCAAAGAAGTGTTTTGAAAAACCAGATTGAGTACAGTAAATTGACAAAACATATTTATATTTATATAAATATATATAATCTTGACCAATTATTCTACTTCCTTTAGCATTTTTTGACATTCATCAGCAAAACTTTCTGCAGTTAATTTAATGTTTTCTCTGAATTCTTCACTCAACTCAAGATTATCTGAGATCTCAACACAACCATTTTCATATATAACTGGAAATGAAAATGGTATTCCTACTGGAACATCATACCAGCCTTGTGAAATACATCCTAGAGAGAAAATTCCCTTTCTGTGAGGGTTTTTAATATCACTTAATTGTGATATCAAAGCAGAGGATGTTGAAATAAAATTCCTTCTTCCATCTAATAGAAGAACTTGAGGTAATTCATCAGTGATCCAACTTTTATCATACAACATTTCCTTTACTGTATGCGAATAATTTTCTAGATGAGTAGCCCAAATTGCACCATCAAAACCTTGAACTAAGGCTTTCGTGAGATCTATGATAAAATTATCTGTTGCTCCCCACACAACTACATTAGATATTTTAGCTGTAGTGACATTTAATTTTTTTGCAATTGCACATTTAAGCCGATTTTCTGGAAGACGTGATAAGCCAAACATGTTTTCAGAAGGAACATTTGGAGCGAATTGCGAAACAATATACAACGACTTTAATGCATTGTCTCCACAAATAAGAACTTTTGAGGATTGCTTTAGTTCGTCATTTATACATAATCCACAATTTTTCAAATGAATTAAATTTGTTTTCTCCATCGATGCTTCGCTTAGAATTATCAAATAGTCGGCTCCTTTAATTGAATTTCGAATATCCGTTGTCACTAATATTTCTTTTAATTGATCAAAAGCGCAATCTTCCAGTTCCATTGCTAATGCATATATTAAGCTATCTTCGAATTTTTTATCAATGTTATCAACTTCTTTATTATCACAGTAATGCAACGTTAAAGAAATTTCACAATCAAAAAGATCATTCTTGCATAAATGTGGTAGAATATTATATGCCTTGTCAGAATTACAATTAATTACTGTAACATTGCAAAGGTTACTCGAAGCCGCTTTTTGTTTTTCCAAAGAGACTAATTTATCTTTAGTTAATTTGTTTTCATTTGCAACTTCTTTCAAATGACTTGTAAGTTTTGAACATGAAATTCCATAATAACCTTTTACTGTTTCGAAAAATTCATTACAACCACCTAAAAGCATACCCTTTCCACCTCTATTTATAAGTTCACGCCAGATAATAGGAGAATCTCCATTATAAATCCAGCCTTTCTCTTCACAAGTCTTTGAAATCCATTCTGACCATTCTTCAGGTTTTAATACAATTTTATGAACAGAAAACTCTGGTAATCGCATTTTGAGTTCATCTGCAATAAGTTCTGCTTGAGCGAAAAATGGGCAATCAGATTTCCCAGCAACAACATATTTAGCCATGTTGTTTAAATATTTTTTTAACGTTTTTACCCTCACATAAACAAAATAGAATTTTGGTTTCGTGTTTCTATAGTGTTTAAAGCTAAATTAAAGGACCCGTGTCTTCTAAAGTCGACGACTAATAGAATTAGAAATCGATGACGGCCAATATGATTGGCTTTGTTTTTTTTAACTATATCATTTTTTTATGGTCGGAAACATGATGTATTCTACTAAATACATTACTTCGAATGAGCTCTGTCTTTAGTAAGATTAAAAACAAAAACTGAAAGTTGAAAGATTTATTTAATATATAATATAATATGTGTGCTTCTTTAGAGAAAGATTGAAGATTTATTAACATAGATATCTGCACGAGTATGCTTAATTTTTAATAGGTATTTAAATTTTGAGTTCATTTATTTGAAATTTAGCATTCACAAATTAATTTTTTTGGTGGTAAATAAGTTGTATTATTATTAGCCGTAAATAGGAAATAACATCATAAAGAAAAAGTAATCCGAGGGCAAATATGATTCTTTACTTTTTTTAATCAATGAAAAAAGTAAATCTAAAATCCGTTGATTTGATTCAAAGTGATGATGTCAGAAGTTGTCTAAGTTAAGAGTGCTTGCGACAGTGTTCGCAGCACTGCTGGTGAATGCACTACAAAAAGTTTATTTTACATAATAGGGTAGGTAACATACGGATAAGGCTACGCGTTCATACTATCTAGTTGCTTACACACGTCAAAAAGCTATGTCGGTAGCAGTATTGTTTTCAAGTTTCCCTATCGTCCAGTGACCGTAATTTAGTTTGTTAAAATTAATGTTAGTACAAATATCGTCGCTTTGGTTTTAATTTGTTTTCTGTTCTTAAAAGATAAAATATCTCATAGTGAATAATTTAAGTTATTTATAAGTAGTAACTTGTGGAAATGAAGAGCGTTTCAAGTCCTGCCAAGGACACGAGGCAGTGAAACCTTTCTTCAATCTTGATAGACCTTTAGATCCGCAAGGAGAGAAAAATTGTTTGCAAACGGTCTATTAAATGGAACATAACATGTATATGTGTATTAAATATTGTCATACGATTTTAGTTTTATTAATGAATGCAATTATTAATGATTTTTATATCAAATATACGATTTAATAGTAATTTTGAATTCTTTTCTATTTTAAAAACACAGGATTAAAAAAATGAGGATTCATGAAAAATATTACATAGAGAAATTTCTTTAAATAATCAATTTAATAATGCTACCATCGATCTTAATATATATACATGTATTACGTTTTGGTAGAACCCACTCGATCTCTGGGAATCAACCTTAAATCTTGTCCATGTTTTAAGAAAACGTTCCCTAAAAAAAAACAAGAATGATACAGTAAGAATCACTGAGATAAGATTTTATGCTAGTAAGACAAACCAATACTTTATGACGTCACTTACCTGCACTTTGAGCAGGATTTATACCGATGCCTTCTACAATACAATAAAAAATAACAAAATCAAATAAAACACATTACTTTCCAATAAGTTTAATTGTAATATATTACATAGATTCTATGAAGTATTTTGGAAATCAACAGAAAGTGAAGAATAAAATTGATTTCGTGGTTAAATATAAATAGGATAAGAATATATTGTATATGAACTTTTTCTTGATGGAGTTTTATTTCAGAAAGAAATATAATATTAATGATGTACGTAATGTAATGAAAATGATCGAAAATCGTAACGACAAAAACTGTATCACATTTTAAAGGCGAGCAAAATAATGAATAATGATATCGACGAAAATAACAACAAAATAGAATAAATAAAAACAATAACAACTGTCATTATACCATTAGTTATAATAGCGCTTGTCGCAGGAGGTACTTTAAACTAAGATAAGAAAAACAAGGATTATAAATAAAATCAAAAAATTTAATTTATTACAAATAAAACGAAGAATATCAATCATAATTCAAAGAGGTTACGTCTTAATAACAAATTTAAGGTTCAAGAGAAAATGACACAAAAAGTATCAACTAAAGAAACTTTTTACTAAAACTTGAGTAAAAATGACAAAAAATTAGCAGCGCTAAAAGTTTGATTTGACAATTTTTATAACAATTTTACAATGAATATTGAATTCAAAAGTCTTTCAAACAACATTATGGGGGGCCAGTACTGAATGTCCTAAATATATCAGAGGATATTAATAAAAATAAACATGTTAATTTAGAGTTGCTGTTTCTGATTTTTCTAATACTGTGTACGAGTATTATGGCAGATTTCCAGTAAACTCATCTTTGTGAACTATTTCAAAGGAAACTGCATTGAGCAGTACCTGAATAAATATTCAGGAGCATTTTTTAGCAAATTCTGGATGCAATATAATGAAATTTCTTTAAAAAAGAATAAATTGATACATACTTCTTCAGCTGCAAATTTTAAAACAGCTGTAAATGGTGTGTTTTCAGGGACATTCAATCTATGAAAAAGTAAAATATTCTATAATTAAAAGATTGTTGCATTTATGTCACAGTGTCACTTTTAATACATCACAATGAAATAAAAACTTACACTTTAAATGGTAGTTTAGGATCAGATGTTAATGTTATTTTAAATGTTACCTTCGACCTGAATAAAAAGAGAGAAAACTAGATTATCCGGTAGTGATCTAGAGTTGATATAGGTTAACGTTAACCTCTTGTTTATTTAACAACTGTTAAAGAGACTATTACTTTACAATGTAAATTAATAATGCAGGCTTATGAATCAAGACCAGCAGAATCTAATTGCTGATTTTAAGCTGACCTCAAAACAGTAAAACCTTAAATAGAAAAACTTGCTGACCTCATAATCAAGTTAACTTCTCATTTCCAAATAAAACCATTGACAAAATAAAGCAACATTACAGTTCTTAAGGATTCAGAAAACTGTTAGGATTCACTTTCAATTCACAGATGAGTTAAAGTATAAAGCAATGGTTAATATTTTATAAAAAAAAGCATTTTCCATTTAAAAAGTTTCTATTTTTAGATATTTTAAGGATTTCTGAGATTTCGGGGCATGTTTGTTTTGATTGAGCTTACAATACTTTTTATGTCATTCTAATAAAAGTTGATTCTTCCAAAATTCAATTATTATTAAATTCAACAGATATATTAGATACAGCTTTGACCAAGGTGAAAATAAAAAAAAAAACACTGAAAACCCCCAAAAACATTTGAGAACTGCACATGAAACTTTGATGAAATAGTAACTGTAAACACTGTAACTACCCAGAACATGCTAGAATGAGTCAGAACTAGTAAAAATGGAAATAATGTATACATGTTAAAGACCAGATTCATATACCTAAAGTTTCATTCATAAAGTCATATTTAATATAATAAAGAAAAGAACATATAGAACATAGATCACTCTGGCTTATTCTGGTTTATTCTGGGTCATTCTGACATGCTCTGGGTAGTTCCAGTGTTTACAATTACAGTTTGATGTAATTCTGAACAAAATATTTACGTTTTTAAATATTTTGAAGAAACTAACTTATAAAGTATTAATAAATTTTGTTTGTTTAATAATAGTGTAAAAATATATAAAGGTTTGATAAAATGCACTTCTTGAAAAGACTATTGGACATTCGCTCTCTGGAAAAAACATGTGTTTTTTAATTTGATTTTAAATGTATAAAAAGAATAATGATCCCTAGAGGATCAAGTTAAGTAAAAATATAATTTGTTATTGGCAATCATAAAATCATTATTTTATGGCCATTGGGAATACATGATTTCAACATCAGAGGATATCTGTGCAGGCGCAAAAAAATCGTAGAAAAAAGTAGGAGGTAAAATTTTCCATTTTTCGGTTGTGAGGCGTAGGGAACACATCAAAAATATAAAGTTTTGGGCTGAAAAAGAGTTCTTATTGCAAAAGTTTGAAATACAAAGATAGAAAATCTTTGTTTTGACACTTATCAGCAGTTTTTAAATCTAAAGAGGCAATGAATGTCCAGAAATTTAATAACATAATAACTTCCAAATACTATTCTGCTATAATTTCGGTTTTTATCTCCCAATTTCAGTGACTGAAAAAAATTTATTTTGCCGAAAATGAAATATAATAGACTATTTATGAAAAACAATAGTATAATAAAAACAAACTTTTATGTGCAGTAAAGATTTTTTTACAAATAACAAAGTTATTTAAATATTAAAATAGTTATATAAAACTTGTGCAATTCGGGTTAAATTTGACTTTTAAGAAATGATTTACCAGAAAACAAGATTTTTTCATAAATATTAATTATTAAACAAAGAGCTATTCTATGAAAAACATATATTTTACTGACCCTACTTATTTATAAAATATAAGCTAGCTAGCCATCAGCTATATTTGTAAAACGAATAAATAAATAAACAACAAATAAAAGGTAACTATGGCTTCATAGAGTCACAAAATTTTCTTGTTTAATTTTCTTGTTGGCTGCTTCTGAATAAGAATTTGTATGTCAACGGTTAGCTACGGAACAACAGTTTTAGCTACAGAAGGTAGGGACCTAGCTAAAGTATACATTTTTATATTGTATTCACTACACGCAGTTTTATTTCTAATTACAAAATTTTAAACAGGGAAAAACATTATTTCATAATGATAATATACTTACATGTTTTAAATAGGAAATTTTATTATACTAGTAAGAAAAATAAAGCCGCCAGAAGCAAAATAGAAACACGGAAAGCGGAAGTATGAACATCTACCATTTTGATACGTAAATTTGCTACAATCAGCAAAATGTGTTTATAATATCAAAATGGTGTAACAAAAAAGTAAACAAATAAATGTATTGCACCACATAAGTTTTATACGATTTAATATTATACTGCCATCTAGTTATGGAGTGAATAATATTTAAAATTCATCTTTTCTTCAAATTCATTCATAAAATATATTAAATATCAACAAGATTGTTGTAGAGACTATATTTTTCGTGAGTTAATGTTTTTACTTTTATATATTTGATATATGCAACTTGCCTTGTGCTGTTGTAGTAGGTTACATTTTATAGTTTATGTCAAAAGCCATAGACTATATCTTTATAACAATGTATGAAGCGTTTTACTTATTAGCTTATTAAATGAAAAAGTCAGCTCGCAACACATCACAAAAGACGATTTGCAATCAATGTTTACGTTTTTGTGTCACACACTCTTACTTCACACCCTTAACGATACACAGACAGGGAAAATAAGAAAAAAACATTTTATTTTTATTTTTATATAGAATTATACTTTTTTTAACAATTTGGTCTAATAACGCCAGGAACATTTGCATTTTTATTTCCTATCTTTGGAATTTCAACTATTTTTAATTTGTTAGAACAGAAAAAAACATGTTTGTAATTAGCTCTCCATTGCAGATATTTTTCAAAAGAATTTAAAGTAGTTTTTAAATAACTGCATCAAGTTTTTGAAAAACTGCATCATTAAAATAGTCATTAAATTAATTAATCAATTGTTATTATCATACTTAGTTAGTTTAGTTTCCATATTTTTTAATCTTATAAATATTGGTTCTAAGAAAAAATCCCCCCGAAATAATCCCCCCAAAAAAAAAAAAGTTTTAAGAGAAACGTCTGCAATGGCGAGATATTTGAAAAAGCAAAAAAAAACGTTTTCATTTGCCTTTCGATCTTAAAAATCAAACTGTTCTTAAAATTAAAACGAAGCAAAGCACTGTTAAAAATACAGTGATAGAGACTTTTATTTTTACTATATCATGGCATAAATACTTTTTCTCGATTTAAATTTTATCATGAGATAGGGAACATAAAAGATGACATAGACACAAATCGGACTTTTTCTCGTCAAAATGAAAGCACTGGGGGACTTATAACTTCGTTTTTAATTAAATCTAAATGATGTTGCGTTTTTAATTAAATCTAAATGAGATTTATGTTGCGTTTGTTTTAGGTGTCACAAGTTATCACTATGGCCGGAAAAAAAGAGCCAAAAGTTGTTTTATTTTTTGGCAAAGATGACGTCTACAGCCATTTCTTTCCATGTTCGTTTGAAGTTGATAAATACCAATATTCATGCGGTGAACAATACATGATGCATCAAAAAGCTATTTTATTTGATGATTTTGAAATGGCAGAAAAGATAATGCTAGAAACAAATCCAAAAGTTATTAAGTCTTACGGAAGGATAGTGAGAAACTTCGATGAAGAAAAATGGCAAAATAATTGTAGAGAAATTGTATACAATGGAAATCTAGCAAAGTTTGGTCAAAACAAAGAACTTAAAAGTGAACTTCTAAAAACTAAGGATCTACCTATTGGTGAAGCTAGTCCATTCGATAGAAGTTGGGGTATTGGTTTAGGAAAAAACAACCAGAAATCTCTCGACGTGAAACAATGGCGAGGAAAAAATTGGTTGGGAGAAGCCTTAATGAAAGTGAGAGAGACCTTAAGAGAAGAAGAAGAATTATCATAAGTTTTATAACTATTACTAGTAATTCCTTCGTATTTAAAGCACAATAGAGCATCAAATCGGTGTCGTGGCTAGCACAGATAAATATCTTAAAGAGAGTAAAGAATAAGTCTTATACGAGGAAATATGTACTTAGATTATGTGAACAAAAATATAAGAAAATATGCAGTATACTCTTTCGCGATTTTAATCGTGCTGCTCGAATAATCCAACTCAAATTAATAGAGGCATTTATTAATTCGATCTTCATTCCCCTTTCAGAACAGATGAAATAATTCGATAGATCGTATTCCGATCCTCCTCCTCTGGATTTTCGTGTTATCTAAAATATGCTGGCTAATTCATTGCGATATTTTGGTTGAAAATCTCAAATTATTTTGTTAATAGAGTTTTTGAAATCGAGATTTAGTTAAAATTAGCAATTAGCTATCATCAGATGTTAAAACGTTATAAGAGTAATGATAAGAATTCAGATTTAAAAGAATAGAAATTCTAAAATTAAGATATCTCTTGAATATTGTCTATTTCGTAATTTCCATTTTTAAATAAATTAATGCTAGTCAATAAGTGAAGCTTGTGAATACACTTGTGTACGTTATAAAATGTTAAACAGTTTCTTAAAAAAAGTCGGTTGATTTTGGTTTACAGTAATTCAAATTTTGGTATCCGTACTATGTTAATTTAGTAATAAGCCAAAGTCACAATTAGTAAATATAAACATTGACATTTCTTATTGCGTTCATTAGACCTTCACAATAATTTATAGCAAATTGGAAACTAAAAACCCTTCCTAAGGACCTTTTACTTAATTTTAAGTTTGGAAAAAAAACCACAAGATTTCAATTGCGTATATCTGTTCTGATCCTCAAAATACACACTTAAAAATTATAAAAGAAAAAAAAAATTATAACATTATAAAAAGAAAAATCAGATGGCAAATATGTAAATTTTGAAACTTCATATGATAACCTTTCATCCTATATAGGTGACAAATTGACTGTCCGAACTTAACCTCTTGGCTACTGGACTATCAGTTATTCACAGTGATTTTAAGTGGCTTTTTTTTTCAAAACTGTGGTGATTTTCTTTGAAAATTTTAATTTAGGGTGTCGAGTTGTTACAAATTTAGTTGAGACGAAAATGTTTTGACGAATTTGGTTTAATGTATAAAAATTAACTTTTTATTTAAATATAGTACTAAATCTTAGTTCATAAAACATTATAAAATTTAAAAATTTATAAAGATAACATTACATGTCTATAACTTTTTTTGTGCTGCATGCGTCGAAATCCATAAGATCTTCATACGACAAATTCTTTATAAAAGTCAAGAAGAAAAACTTTTACGGTTTGTTTTTAGATATTGAACTAAGATAAAACATAAAACTCTATTAAATTTTTTTATGAGTTACATGATTGGTTTATATGCAAAATTACAACAGAAGTCTTTAGTTAAGTCAATAAAATAGGAGTGCCCTAATTTATATAAATGTTATTTTGTTGAGTGAGAAGTATAAGATTTTTATTCGACAATATTTAACAAACGAGGAAATATTTCTGAATAATATTAACATGATACTTCTGAAATTTGATTGGCTTAGTACTAAAATAACTTTTAAATTAGATGTAGCCAAACTACCAAAAATAGTCAACCTAACTGTTAATATTTAACAATGTTTAACTTATATATTTATTAACTTACTCATAACTAATACTAAATTGAGGTTTTATAATTTGATTATCGTGACCACTGGGTGCGCTATTGGATTTATTTTTACTTTTCAAAAAAATGTAACATTCGAAAAAAGTTGTATTACTCTTTTAGGAATAAGGGAAATGTATTAAAATTCACGGTATTCACTGGCTGTATTTATCGATTAGCTTTAATTTTTGCATCTATTCAACTATAAGGTATAGGCACGTAAAGTTAACAACTTTTGCTCCATTGGAGCCAACAAACAAACTAAAGATATTATGGGCGGATATAACTCTACTTTCTGCTCTTCACTGTGTATTTCTTTTCAAGTTGTTTGTTGTTTATTTCTTGTTTATTTTTGGACGAAAACCAATGAACAGTCACTGGGTATGTGATTTCATGGTCATCGTTTATTTATTATATGGTAAATATAGGTCTTCAAAAAGATGCTTATTAAAACATTTCGAAACAATTTAATTAAGATATCCAAAATCAACTTTTTGTTTATTAATGACAATTTATTTTTTAATTACATTTTTTTTTTTTTTTATATTAATTCGCATGAGACTATACGCTTGGACAGCTACACCTTTCCCTAGGGAACTTATTTACACGATTGACTTAATATCTTACTCTCGCGTACCTTTTTGTAGGAGGAGTTCGACACCTCCTCCTTTATTCCTCCCTAATAAAATACTTTCACAAGACTACTATCCGATCATACTTTTTGATGTGAATTCAACGACT
>JAUELD010125814.1:22140-33705 GCA_031471615.1 Aglantha digitale | reverse complement strand
CAACACTCACTCGCTTAATACTCAACACTCACTCGCTTAATACTCAACACTCACTCGCTTAATACTCAACACTCACTCGCTTAATACTCAACACTCACTCGCTTAATACTCAACTCTCACTCGCTTAATACTCAACACTCACTTGCTTAATACGCAACACTCACTCGCTTAATACTCAACACTCACTTACGTAATACTCAATACTCACTCACGTAATACTTAATACTCGGTCACTTAATACTCAATACTCGCACATTAAAAAGAAAAGATCTGGATTTAGAAATTACGTCATTACCGAACTAGTCATTAGAAAAAAATCTGTTACTTAATTCAAACAAAGAGAAGTTTAAGATATCTTCCACGAACAACAGTCAAAATATCTTAGTTTGAAAGATGAAAAATAAAACATAAAATGCAACAACATCATTATCGAGGAAAGTATACAAATTTAAACTTCTAGGTATAGCATTAGATAAACATCAAAAATAAAAGATTCAACATACAACTAGATCAAATATTAAAATCTCTTACTCTACATTTTCTATCCTTAGGGAAATAACAAGATTTATCGGAAAATATCCGAAAATCGGTATTGACTATTAACTTTCGCAAACAACTTATATTTTCATTTACCTAACCACAAAAGAAAGGGATAACAAAACTGTAACAATCATTAGCGGAGCTTGTTTTCAAAAAAATTGTTTTTAATGTAATTTCAAAAAGTTTAAAGGACTCAAACCGTGACGGAGTGATTTAAAGCGCTACCTTTGAGCCTCTCCGACTATATAACAACTATATAACAACGAAACTATATGAACCCACAATCATGCAATTCTAATGCTATCGCTCTATTAACTGAGAGCTACCAGTTGCATCAAGTTGGAGATGGAATTCTCTGTATGGTAAGATGTTACACTCTCATGTAACACCTGCAAGTAACGCTAACACCATGAGAGAACAGAGAAACGTAACTAAATAAGTTACCAAACCACGTGTACCAAACCAAAATGATTTACCCATAATTATTACAGACAGTGACAAAGAATATGAATACGCTCTTCTTGAATAGAAAAAAGTATACATGAAAGACGACCAAGAGCCCCACCTATTTTTGGGACAAAAACAAGAGACCAGTCTATAGCAGGCAAGCGAAACATACGTGAATTCAGTATCTTTGTTGGAGGTATTAGAAACGAAGTGAATGAGATCGATATGTCGAGTTAAATGTTAGAAGCAATGAAAGCTAAACCAATACTTATAACACTACATGTGTATAAAACACACTACTTAAAATTTGGTACTTATAACACTCAACAGAGAAAACCCATATAATCCTTTGTATAGAGTAACCATAGATAGTACGCACAAGTCACAAGTTGAGTAGGACCAAAATATTATAGTCAAACCATTCCACGTAAAAGGCGAAACTTTAACCAATTCAGTCACTCCAATCAACTCGTCCATCCTCCATTTGAATCAAGTTAGAGTTAAATGTTAATGAATCTTTATTTACTATAAGAGTTTTTTACTAACAGATTTTAAACCGGTTTTTAAACAGTGACTTTACGCGGGTCATTTATTTTAAACATTGATGTTTAATTGGTCACGTGTTTTAAACAGGGACATTTCATTGGTCATTTCTGTACAATGAATTATTAGCACTAAAAAGGATATTAATGAAAGACCACAACGAAAGTTTTAATGCTCAGGTGTTGTATTATAAAATAGTTAAGAAAGAATATTAAAGAATACTGGTTATATCACGTATATCTTTATCAGTTACTGTTATACAGTGTAACCATCCCGACGTTGGTCTTTCCATAGTTTTTTGGCCACGTTATACCAGTTAATCGAGTCATCATTTTGCTCGATGTGATATTGGCTGCAAAAAAAAATATTTTTAAATGTTATTATGGAGAAACTTGCTTATTATTATGGAGAAACTTGAGTGTTGTTATGGTGAAATTTGCATATTATTATACAGGAACTTCCTTGTTATTATGGAGAAAAATGTGTGTTGTTATGGAAATATGAAGACATTTATATAAATTTCTAGATTAATGACAGCAAGTTTCAGCAAGTTTAAGAATTGCTTACTTTTCCGAATCTTTCTTTTTTTTAGATTTCTTGGCTTTGACAACGATTCTTCCCTTTTGACTACGATTAGAAAAGTTGTTGTTCCTTGTACACATGTAGTTGAACACACCAGCTTGTGATATCTCACGCAATCCCAAGTTGAAGTAACGACTAGCTTGGTCTAAGGTCGGATTTAAACTTCTTGCTAAAAAGAAATAAAGACCATGATGAAAAATTAAGCAGAAATACAAAACAAAAAATTCTTTCGTTAATTATTCTTCAATATTGGCTTAACATGGAGTCTCAGAAATTTCTATTCACCCAAAGATTTCTTCAAAGAAAAATGAAGTTATAACATTCTGACGCATGCGTACTTTCGTTTCTACTAACTCATTGACATATATATAATTCTAATATATCTTCATAGCATTTGCCATACTTCGTACTTAAAAAATATGACTCAATTCGTACGCTGTTGTTTCAAAACATTACCTTTTTCGCCGCTACTTCTTGATGTTGCTAAGGCAACAAGATCAAATTCTGATAAACCAAGGAAAGTGGCTTTCTTTATATGCATAGGATAACTCCTGCCTAAGGTACCGTATTCACTAAAGTCGACTGCATCATTGTACCTAGGTTCATCTAGGAGAGCAACATTTGAACGATCAGTACCACGACGCCCTTCTCCGGCGTTGTTATTTGGATTGGTATCAGATCCTGTCCACCTAAGAAATAAAATAGGTTAGTAAAGAGGAAAATTAAGCATATTGCATCTTTGAATATTTTGAATATTAAATTTTATCATCATCAATATTACTATTTTCTTGGACCACCAAATTTCTTATTATTCTCTTGACCTATCAATAGTATTTAAGCGGAGTGGAGTTTAAAGGTGGAACTCCTCCTTATGATTGCCAGTAGTATAAGATCCAAAAACTGTGGAAAAAGGGGAACATCTATACTCATGGGTAAATTATCTCGTATATAAACTGAAATCAAAAATTGACGGGAAATAAGAAATTCCACCTATATGCTGCGCTTTATAAACATTTGTGTGTATATGACAGTGTCTAAATACACACAAATGTTTATTAATGTACACTTGTATATATAGACATGTCCAGGTAAACATGGACATCACTGCACTTACTGTATATGAATATAATCTCCCACATTTGCTTCCAACTTGTTCGGCACAAAATCATACTCAACTGCAGGGTAAGTCTGTACAATGTTGCCACGTTTACCGCGTACGTTCAGATTATGGATTTTAGTGCCGTCTGGTAAGTCAGTTGAACGAATCGCAAACGCATGAGTTCTAAACAGAAGTTTTGAGCAGTATAATTAATGAACATTAACTTATTTGGTGCCGAAAAAACAAAAACAAAAACAGTATAATAATTCTATTTTTTTGCTACACCAAAAACTTCTTACCGGTCTTCAAACGTCCTTCCAAACTGAGCGGTATTGATAGCTAAAGCCAGTTTTAGTTTATCGCCGAATGCTTCATTTAGCGGCTGCACCTGTGGGTCATTCTTAAATACGTAACCACGTGCTGCTGCTTCGGGTTTCGATAGCCCAACCAGTGCTCCAATGTCAATAATTTTAGCAGGTGCTTGAATAAAATATGTTTAAAATACTGTTATGAGTGGGGAATCGAGGGTGGCGCAAAAATATTGGCTAAGGTACATTTTGAAAGTTTATTTATAAAGAAAGTTCTCGTAGAAACAATATAATTTTTTTTTTGTTTTAAAAAGAAGAAAATGTTTTCAAAGGAAAAGTTTGGCCGAAACCTTTATAAATGAAATTATTATAAAAACGACTTTCTGAAGCGATTTGAGAAATTTCTGTTTTTTAATCTCATTACACCACAAATTTCCCTATCAACTTTTACCACTTACATCCATTGGCGTTGTAATTGACATCCTCTTTGTAATCAGCTGTGGAAATATTGTATCTGATTCTCAGCACACATTTTTCATGGGGCGTATTAGGGACAGTCCAATCATACGTATTGGGACGACCACTAGGTCCATTACCATTGTGATTATCACGAGATTTTGGGGAAGCGATGCAATCGGGGCTCGGGATAGCGTGAGACGGGGATTCGGTCCAAACTCCGTAACTTTTCGAATTTTTAGGATATTCGAATCTCTATTTATAAAGCAAAAATAAACATTCTAGATTTTTTTTTGAAAATCCACAGGAAACAATAAATAAGGAAAATTTAAAAACATAAGATAACCAGTAATTATTCAAAGAAGATTATATTCAAAAACAGCAGCAAACATGAAACGTTTATACTGTAACAAACAAATAAAAAACGAAACGTAAGGAACGAAAAACAAAAAGAAAGTAAAAACAAAAATCAAAAACACACTAAATAAACGGCATCAACTTGTCATCAAGTCAAAACCATGAGTTACCTCGCATTCCACTTGGGTAATTGGAATTCTGGGTAATGCTTCTCTTCTGCGTCTAGGCAAAGCTATTTTTTTGAGAAAATTTTCATGATGGCAGAAGTATCGCGATTTTACATTCTCGCTTTCCTTCTTGTATTGATCGCACCGGGATTTGTCGTTTGTCATGACAACTATATCCTAAATAGATATTACAAGTGTTTCACCGTATTCCGCCCTAACTCATTCAGGGTGTTGAATGTCTTTAAAACTATACAATATGCGCTATTTAAAGCAACTTTATGTTAACTTTTGGTTACTTTCTTTAAAACTTTAAAACTCAAAACGTCTCTTAAAATTTTCTTTTTCTAATCTAATGGCGGCTTACTTTTCAGACGGTTCATAGTTGCTTACCTTCCAGGGGGTTGGCATCCAATAGGGGTAATAATCCCTTTCTTCGGGACACTCGTAACCTCTTCTGTTACCATTTGGGTTCTGTCTTGTATACCGTGCTGTGTTCTGTACTAAATTCTAAACAAATTGTTGATATACTTGATTGCTGTTCAACATAGCATTGACTTAAACCAATAGTAAATATATATGTCTATTTGACAAAAATTAATATTTTAACAAACTATCGGACTTTCGAAAGAAGGAGAATGTAAAATAGCTTTGTAAAGGCGGGGTTAATTATATATAATCACCATAGCAACATACTTGATCGGCGGTGAACAGCAAATTATTTTGTCTTCTATTTTTACAGTTAGTGTAGTAAGCATTATCTTCATGCATTCCATATCTAAAAAAAAAGGAAAGAGAACTAAAATGGTAGCTTTAAAAGTTTGAAAGAAAGGTGTTTTTATGACATTTTGCAAATTTGTAGAAGGCGGGCTGCTGATCCCTGTTGATTAGTAATTTAATTAATTCATTCAATTGATTAAATAACAGTCTGGTAGTTAAGGCAACCGTGATGGTAAGGGTGTTTCCCAGTTTATCTTCCAGTCAAAAAAATTTTACCAAATTACCTGGTGTCTTTGTTACAGTTCCTACCTCGACAACGTTGATTATCCTCGGGTATGGTTCTGTCAAAGAAAGAAATTGGAAACGTGATCAAGTTAACACTTTAAATTAAACTAAATAACCAAAGAAAGAAACGAAAATCCAAAACTTAATCAAAATTGATTAATATTGATTCAAATTACTAATGATTGCAAAATGCAGAAAAAAACGTTTAGCGTTTCCAATTACGGCAGTTCCGTGCGGGTTAGGACACTCGCGATTCAACTCACCTTTCACTCGTTCCGTCCCTCAATGTGTCACTACACATCATTTGGATGATCAAATCGCAGTGGTTGTTGTCTCCACCACATGAGTGTTGATTGGTCCATTCGATCTTCAATGTGGAGCCAGCATAGTACACCATGCTGCCAACATTGTATCCACCCCGATCGTTGTTTTGAGAGTCGAACATTCTGAAGGTTAAAAAAAAAAAATTATTCAAATTTCAACCAAGTTGAAATTAGTAACGGAAACGTAGAGAGAGTTCCACACCTTGCTGATAAAATTTTAATTATTTTTAAAAAAAGGAATTTACAGCAACAAAATTTTAGTCTATTTTGACTTTTTAGTTTAATTGTATGTTAAGACCTACTTACTGTTATCGATTGAATATGCACCTAAGCCGTTAATCAAAATCAAGTATAACAAGGATTTTTCAATTGTTTTGGATTAGAGAAAATTGTAAAAAAACAAAAACTGGTTGTTTTACCAAAAGCTAGGTACGAAGCTGTTAAGTGACATTGTAACAATCATTATACAATTCTATACGATTAGCCTTGATCTATAAGCCTTAACTTGCTAGTTAATTAAATGAGTCAATAGATAAATATCTATAATAAGTCATAAGTTGTCAAAATATATACTTCAACTTTTATATCTATCGAAGAAAACTTGTTCTACCTGTTAGCATTGTCTCTGTTTCTGTTCCTTCCATTTAATCGATTATTGCTTCCCCTTGAGAAAAAAATTAAAAGAACTAAAAATGTAAACAAAATTATTGTACGCTGCAACCGATAGGGTCCAAATCAAGCAGGTTAAGGGTATCTCAAACACCATATTACCACAAAGACCCAATGGTCACATGTATGGTTTCAGATAGTAAATAAAGTTGGTCTCACAAATGATTAAGCCTAGTTATTAAGGTAAGTAAGTCTGCAACGTTGAATATCGTATGGTTCAACACAATACAAAGACAGAAATGTAAAATGTTTTCCCCCAAAAAATAGTGAAACTTGAACGCAGTAAGAATAGAGCTGTTCAATTGGATTTATACGTTAATAATATAAAAAGAGAATAAGTATTCCAAAAAGTGGCCTTTTCACAACTTTACTCGAAATTATTTACTCGAATTTGTAACCTCCGGGTTTTTAGTGTTTCCAGGGCTAACTGCAGGGTTATATTGCAGGGTTTACCATTAGTTGCTCTATGGCTCAGAAAAAGCTTTGGATGTGGCCACGTTTACGGTACCATAAACCTTGGCTGGAAATATTAGGTTGGCAATACCTAATTAAAGTAAGATTGATTTACATCCAGATTTTTCATCATCATAATAAATTTCATACCTGGGATTGTGGAAATATATATCACCGTAAACCATAGCAATGGTGACAACAAACAAAAACGCAAGCTTCATACTTGTTTCCAGTACGGGTAGTGTGGTTTTATTTGTTCTCTAAAAAAACGCATTATTGTTTGGTTTTTGTTTTTTTACAAGGCGCCCAGAAGCACAAATGGACTTAACTTTAATTTTTATCACAAGGATTCCGGCGTATTTAAATACTCCTATAATTATTGTTATGCTGGCGTATTTTTTCTACGGTGGTGTTTACATTTGCCCATCATATACCGCCCATAAGACAACCGTCGGAGGACTCGAATCGCGAACATTGCGGAGCCATTCCGACGTAAACAAAACTATTTTTTAAACTACGAATAATCCGATGAAAGGAATGAAGCACTGTGACTGATCTCACAACAAGGAAGGTTTCAAAATTGTTAAATTAGACATCTCATTCTCGACCATTATCGTAATCTCACTGACACAAACTACACGACTTAAGCATTGTTTACACTCCTATGATAAAAAGTGCTATGAAGTGTTGTACAAAGCATTATTTTTACTATTAACGGCTTGTCAACTTGTGACGTTAAAATCACCGATTCAATTGTAAATTTATGATATCTGTAAAGTTGAATACTGAATACAATGGACCAATTCAATAGTACTTAACTTTACGAATTTATACTTTATGCTAAGTAATGCTCTTAGTAATTTTTGTGAATTAACATGCCGTTCTCGGATGAAAGCCGCCATTACAGTTTTTCAATGGCAAGATGCTAATTAATAGTACTTTCTCCAAATAAAATTTTGATACTAATCCATAATAAAGATAACACTTTAACTAAAACTTATCAAGATTTATTTATCACGTGATACAATCAATATTAATAAAATATAAGATGTGTCCTGCTAGAAAAAGAAATGAAACCTTGAAAAAAAAATTTAAAAAATAAAGTTTGTGTGATGAAAGAATCATACCTTTGAATATGTTGTTTTTCTTGTTTCTGTTCCCAAATTTATCTCACGACTCTTTTAAGTATAAATTTTTGAGTAATCTCAAATTTGATTAAATATGTTTTTGTATATATATAAAGCATAAAGGGTTAGTCTTTAGTAAAAGAATCTATTGGTAGTTAATCGTTCAAACGTAACGAATGTTTCTTTTAACTGATTTGATTTAGATCAGAGTTATATAAAATGAGATAAACGATATCAATTATACAGTAGTACCACGCAGTGACCATTTTGTACTACCCCCACGTAGGTATGCACCAATTCGTGAGAAAAACAATAATATAAATTTTTAAAACTTCTCCGAGTGGCTCAATGGCAGCGCTCTAAACTTTCACCGCGACATTTTCAGTTCGAGTCCTCCGATAATCCTAAGTTATCTGGTGAACGTTGTATAAAGCGGTACCGGTGTATAAAGCCTGAATATCACTGTTGCACAAATGGGAACACCTAAATATAGCAGAACCTTGGGCCAAGGACTTCATTACAAGTCCATGTAAAAAACACAAAAACCTAGATTTAAAAAATAAAAGAAATAAAATCCAAGGCATTATCTACTAATATCTTTTCGAAAGCTACAAAATGAGTTGAACTCTATTTAAAAAGTTTTATGAAATATTTCTTTGTGAAAAAGAAAAAATGTTATAGATTTATATTAAAGAAATTAATAGAACTATTTAAGAGTAAAAAGTTTATCGTAAATTTTTTCCCAACTCCCTCGTGTTACCGTAGCAACGACTGATAAGCTAGTGTAGGTGTTACTGGGCCTAATTTACTGATGATGTCATTAAGATATTTAATGTTTTATAATTTCTGAAAGAACATGATGATGTTACCAGATTTGAATGTGAATGTAACACTCCCGTTATAATACGTCAGGATTTTACAGGAGTAAGAGCAACCACGGACTAAATTAAATGGAAAGAAAACAAACGGAAAACCGAATGGGAAACGTTACCATTTCCAAGCGATATATTTTAAGCAATAAAAATAATAGAATTGATCAAATTCAGCTTTTTTATAAAAAACTTTGTAAGAATACATAAAGTTACCTTAAATTTATTTTGCACTACTTAATTTATATTCAGATTCAGTTAGTTTATTTTCTCCTTATATGAGATTATCTTATCCCACGTGTCTATGTGTTTTAACCGAGTTAATCTTCCAGAATACTACTTAAAAAGCGATGTTTCTTTTGTAAAATAATGTGACAATGGTTTAGAGAAAGTGAGTAGAAAGATATGGTTTAGAAACTAAAAATGATGTTATTGTAACGTTATTGTTTCCTTTTGTTTAGTGCTTAGTACTTTACAAATTCATATAAATTATAAATTCAGCAAAATAACAGAAAAATTCTTTAGATCGATATACAGTATGTAAGGTTTTTCTAAATTGACTAAATTTTTAGAAATATTTTTACTCTTTCTAGCGAATGAGTATGAGAAGATTATGTATATATGTAGCTTCTCCAGGATAAGGCCAACTTGGATTTCTGACGGTACAGCTGTTATAACATGTTATAAATATTTACAAAAAACTTTATTTATAAATCGATTTTTATGCAGTTTTATTTTGCAACATGTATAATCAAATCATGTATTCCTTTTTTAAGGAATTAGATTTTCTAAGATTACTGGTGTTACTACTTTGTTTAAAGGTGTTACTCCATCAGCTATTGTCCTTGTGGAGTAATATAAAGTATAAAGAAACTAATTATATATACTAAAGTTAATTCTCCTTTAAGGGTTTCACCCTGAATAAATTATGTTTTGCAAATGTAAACTAAAGTGATACTATTTCTAAACCATATATTTTCTATAAACCATATTTGATAGACAAAAATTTGTTTGGAAACTCGTATGAATTTACTCTTTATTTTAGAATTATGTTAAACAATACAGTTTGTACACTGCTAAATTCATAAGAGTGAACTTTTTTTATTTTTTATTAATCCTTGAGGATACTGTTTATAGGAGTAACACCTTTAAACAATAGAAAACAACGACTTGACAGTGCACAAACTTGAACAATAACCTGTTTCTAAACCTTTCTGCAAACAATGTTATAAACTGTGTTTTATATAAGTTATATTTTTTCTTTGGCGTTTCAACTAAGCTGTTTTACATTTCAGCAATTTTTGTAGAATAGACCTTTACATTAATTATTTATACCGGTCTATAACGAGGCGAAGCATGTGGGTTATAATTAGTAGCTATTAGTATATAAATATACAATACAGTTATAGCACTAGAATTGCATGGTTGTGGGTGAAAATCCCACCTGGTTGAAAATTTAAATTTAGGTCCTTGTTTTTTAAGTAATGTATATTTCATTGTTTGTTGAACCTCAAGCATGCTCACGCTTCAATTTCAGAATAAAATTCTATATATTAAATGATAGTTACTTGAACTAGCTACTTTTAAAATTTAAGGCACAGTTCAGAGATACGAAAATATAAAATCTGTACTTTCATCTCTCTGTACAGGTTCAGTTTTAAAAATTCATTATTTTTAAAAATACGATTTCGTTTTCCTTGTCACAGCCAGATTAAATGCTATGCACAAAGTTTTTTTTACAGGATTTACAATTTTGGGTGAATATATAAGGAGCTTCGGCATGGTAGACTACATTACATACATTATCTTTAAATAATATCGAAACAAAACAAAACGGGTCAAACTTTATTGCGCGCCGTAAAGTCGGATTCGGGATATATTCCGATTTCTTATTCTCCGTAAAAACAGACTGAACGAGCCTATTGGCAATGTTGTTGTTATCATTTTTATTTTTATGAATTTAAAAGCTTTTTAGAGAAAGAGAAAGTAGTATTAGTTACAAAGTTGCTACAATATAGTATAAGTATAATAGTATAATACAACGTGTTTATAATCTTCTTCACTACATAACAAGTTCCTTTATATATACGCTTTGCTTTATAAAAAGCTCACGTAAAAAATAGGTACAAAACAAATTTAAATAAAATTTTATTTTGAAGATCATTTTTATCAAATGTACTAACCGCACATTGATTGGCTGTTTGAAAAGAAACGATTTTAATTGGTTAAACTTTAAATTATGTTAAATATGCCATTTGAATAGATAATTATGTAGCGCCCAGTTGCTAATCCCCTTGAACTACAGACTATCATTGAGAAAGGACTGGACACTAATTTTCGTTTCGTAGGGACAAATATATCCGATGCGGCATTTTCTGCAGGCTGGAGACAGGAAAAATTAAACTAACTGCAGCAAATCATTTCAATTTAACAGAAAATGGCTCAACATTTAAAATGAATACCTGAGACGTTATGTCAGATAGTTTATCTACGTTTTTAATCGAATTTAAACTTTTTTGATTGCATGTAAAGGTACAAAGAAGAAGAAAACAACAAGTGCTTAACTTTATTTTTTTTCTTAAAATGAATGATTTAAATATAACAACATATAATCTTAAAACTG
>JAUELD010125814.1:0-17210 GCA_031471615.1 Aglantha digitale | reverse complement strand
AAACCCGATACTTCTTTATAGTAAAAAGTTAAACGAACCACAAAGTTTGAACACCAAGTTATTGGAAACCAAAAATATACAATATATTTATCCACACCACTGAAAGAATTAACGTTTTCATATTATAACAAAACTTAACAAACATTATAACATTATTATAACAAACTTGTTCAAAAAATGCGATATTTTAAATACGTGGACATCTTGGGAATCTCGGAACATTTTCCTAGCAACCCAAACTATTTATCTGCCCACAATCTGTAATGTAGTTTAAAGGCAAATTAAATTCAAGCCATCGCTTCAAAGAACTTCCAACCATTTTAGGCTTTGAAGTATAAATATTCTTTAGATATAAGTTGATATAAACCATATATAGATATATGTGTAAAAAATATTTTTTAGAACCATTAACAAATTTCCCAAAAAAAAGTAATCACTAGTATAATAAACATGAGCGAAACAAAGAAACAAAAGTCGATTCGTCAGAGCAGCACTTTATGGTCCCATTATGTTTTGAAGACCATTTCAATACTAGTGATTCTTTTGATAAAAATGGGGGTTTTACCTATTGTTATAGCCACTCTGACTATTTTAGGTTTATTCCCTACTTCCTTTACCCGCGAATATTACATCAGAGAGGGCAAAAGAAGTAAAAACTCATGATTCCGATTCCATTCTTTTTTTTATTATAAAAGCAATGTAAAATGCTCAGTAGCAGCAGCTGGTGCTTAACAAACAATCTGGTCTGAATATGAATTTCATCGTGAAGATCATGCGTACTTACATTCAAATAGACCACCACACTGTCGACGAATCCATTTTGCTTTAGTGTTTTTGATAAGTAAACAGTAGATATTTAAACGATTTGTATTTAAACAAAAAATTCGAGTAAGATATTACCAGTGTATTTTAAGGATTTCGAGTAAGTAATACCAGTATATTTATGATTTCAAGTAAGATATTACCAGTATATTTATGATTTCGAGTAAGATATTACTAGTGTATTTTAACGATTTCGAGTAGGATAGTACTAGCTTATTTTGACGATTTCAAGTTAGGTACTACCAATGTATGTTTGATATTATCTGTTTATAATACGAGTTGGAGTAAGATATTACTTCATCGGTTTCGAGTAGGGTATTATCTGTTTATAATACGATTACTTTATTAAAACTATTTCGAGTGAAATATTACCAGATATTACATGTTATGAATCATTTTTCCCTCGATGATGTTCTGCTAAAAAACTGTTATGTTTCTTCGTTACCTTCATATTCAATAACCTCGCTTTCATGCATTCGTCGATCGAACTCAGTATTATCAATTTTACCCTTTTTCAACTTTTTGATTAATCTTCCTTCTTTTAACAGATCTTTAAGTTCTTCATTGTCTTCATTTATAGTTTTCTTGCGTTTTTCCTTTTTAACAGTTTTTTCGATTTTTCTCTCCCGCTTTTCTTTTTCTTTCGACCAACTAACAGATCTTTTTTTACCTAGACTTAATTTTCCATTCTGAACTTCCAGTTTCCTTTTTTCTACGACCACCTGGCGATGTTTTTCTCGTACTTTATCTTTATACTTAATATTTTCAGGGTCTATATTAAATTGCACAAAATCTTTTAAATTTAGATTTTTTAATTCCGGCATTTTCGGAAGATGGAGCAATCCGAAACCCGTGGCTAACTTACAAATGTCCAACTCTTTGAACTGAAAGATCAAGGAACATTCGTGCTTTCTATAAGATTGTATGAAAGAAACGAATGCTCGCATGCCTTTCTCGTAGATTTCTCTATCTTTCGAAGATATTTTTTGTAATCGAGATGTTAAATTATTAACATCTGAGATATCGAGACTTTGAAACTCGTCCAATGGAACTTTTTGATTGATTCTTACAAACTCAACATAAGAACTTTCGTTGGGTAATAAAAATATTAGAGCATTTCCAATATTCCCTATTCTGGCAGTTCGCCCGCAACGATGTACGAATGCTTCTACGTTGCTTGGGGGGTCGTACTGGACTACCCAATCAACTTGAGGTATATCTATACCACGTGCCATGACGTCAGTACACATCAAAACACCTTCTTCCATCGATTGAAACTTTTTAAATATTTCAGTACGTTTTTTTTTCATTTGGCCATGTATCGAGACAATCGGAATGTTCTTTAGAATGATAACTAATAACTTTGAAAAGTAATCTACGCATGCACAAGTATTAAAAAACACGATTATTTTTTCGTTGCGATGAGACCTTAGAAACATTACTAGATATTTCAATTTTTCATTAGCTTCTGATATAAAGTAAAAATTCTTCAAAGAATCAGGAGTACGTTTAGACACCTCATCAAGTTTTGATAGTTTCTCTCTCACAATCACTTGTACCGGGTTACGCAACCCTGCACGTATAAATGATTCCACTTTATCTGTCTGGGTGGCTGAAAACAAACTTGTACGTCTTTGCTTTGGTAAATACGAAAATATTGAATTTAAATTCATTTCAAAATTTTTGTTACTCAGCATTCTATCAGCTTCATCTAGGATCAAGATTTCTAACGATTTTACAGCACTACTGAGAGAAAACATTTCACCCTTATCTTCAATCATTGCTAATAATTTTCCAGGGGTACCAATTATAATATTACCTCCTTTTTCTTTAAATTCTTTCATATTATCTTTTATTTTTTGACCTCCGGTGACCAAAATTTGAGTTAGAGGTAGAAGCTCAAGAAAATCTTTCAACACTGAACTTATTTGTTGGGCAAGCTCACGAGTAGGTGTTAATATAATAGCTCCGATTTGATGCATCTGCAGTTTGTTTTCTCTGTGAAGCAGCATCTCAATTACTAAAAGAATATTAAAGTATTACATAATTATTTGTTGATTTAATCGGAAAATACTTCCAAAAGGAGACTGATAGTCTGCAAAATAGTTTTTCAAAAATTAATATAATTAAAACTCGTAAAACACATATTCAAAAATTGCAGTTTTTTTCAATGGCAAGATCCTAAATTTAAGGTACTTTCTCAATTTTAACGAAGAATATTTATTTTTATATATTAATCCATCATAAAGATAACACTTCCCCTAATATTTCTTCAAAATTTCTAGTCATTTGACCCCTTAGTATTGAAATATTGAGATAAAAATAGCTTCTCTTTGCCATTTAAACTTACAAAATGGCTGCTTTTACAAGAAGTGCGCAACTAATTATAGGTAACTAAAATTAGAATATTTTCCAATTTCCTCCACCTAAAATAACACTATATTTCATCATGAAAACATTAGCATTCATCAAACCAACTAAAAGCTGGCAGGAGCAGTGAACAACCTACTACCAAAGATGTATTTAGGCTTTGTATGAAGAAATTCAAAACTTATAGGTGTTCTTTGATATTTTGAGAAGCAAAAAATAATATTACAATGTTCCTTTATAATAAAGAAGACTTTATCAAATGACGCTAGATAGCTAAAATTCTATAATTTTTACCTGGAATTAAAAAAGCCAATGTCTTCCCAGAACCAGTGACTGCTTCGGCTACTAAATCTTTGCTTGACAATATTAACGGTATACACATTGCTTGAACTGGTGTAGGACGAATGTAGTTCAACCTTTTCAAAACATCCAGAGTTTTAGTTGACAATGGAGTTTTCAATTTAAGTGATTCAAAACTCGTGTTTTCTCTTGCAGCCATTTTGAAAATTATGTATATGAAATGTGACTAAAATTCTTTGGTTGCCGTATAATTATTTCTACACATATAATTGCGCGCGAAATTATATTATAGGAGCGAAAAGAAATAAAGAATAAAAACAAATGTATGTTTTGTCTAAGCTTTGAGTTTTTTTACTCTAGTAAACAAAAAGTTTTGTATAATATTAACAGTAGTTTGAAAAGAAGAAAGGGAAGAATACTTGACATATATAAGGTTTAATCTGAAGCAAGATTTTAATTATTATTATTAGCTACCTATTTAACCTTTAATTTATTAAAATTTAGGTTAGCTGGCGAGGTTGTTTTGTTTGAACCATTTTTAAAGACAGGTTCCACTCTGGCAAACTACTTAAATATATCAGGAAAGTCACTAAATTTGAAAGAAATTTACAATTTTCATATGACAAATTGAAGACAAAGAGCGTAGCCGAAGTGTTCCTTGTTTATTTAGTTGATTTTATTAAACTGCTTGGACCTGCTGTTGTTTTTGTAGAGAAACAAGTAGGAACTGACTTCATAACATTGACAATAAAATCATTTAAGTTTTTGTGATATCAAAAAGTTTCAGCACATAATATATGCCACCAGGACATATTCTGATACATATTCGGACATATTGCAAAAACACAAGAAGGTTGATACAAATATTGCATGTGTATATTTTAAGTTGGGAATTCATGGAGATTTGTATATATAGTATTTATAGAATTTAATATTAGTTAATTTCATAATTTTTTACTATTTATTTTATGTATATTCTCAGTACAGTATACACAGTATCATTCATTCACACATTGATATACATTCTCAATATTCTTAGTTACTCAGTATTAAAGCAGAAAAAATTATATAAAAACAAAATTGGACTTTTACAGTGCATTCATAAATTATGAGTCCAGTTTGCTTAGATGAAAATGATGATGAGCTGCTTGCAATATTTGATGGTGAAGATGACCAAGGTTTCGATTCAGCTGATGAAATACTAACTATCATCGAAGATGGCACTAAAGTGCACGATGAAGATGAAAGCAGCAATGATCAAGTTGATGAAGAGCGGTTAGGTATGGTACATACAAGCGTATAGAATAGTCAACTGGCATCAGACGAAACGAAATTATGCTTGATATATGAGAAATAAAAATACTAGAAGCGAATTCATGTTTAAGGAAAGACAAAACGATGTTATTATTGTCTTAATTTTTCCTGTGCCATTTTTTAAAAATATAGTTCATAAAAAAATATGAGCTATGTGGTTTAAATTCTAACATTACCGATCTGAAAAAAAATTATCCTTTTTCACTATTTCACTAATTCATAGCACACTCAATATTATTGCAGTTTACCATGTATTGTTGCAAATTTAGCTGTTTGGTATGATTACCATTCTATTCTATATTTCATTTTCCACCTAAAAAAACACTACTTTTCAACAATGTTAAAGAAGTGTATTTTAAAAAATTAATAATTTAATATACAAAAATGGAAGGCACTCTAAGAAAAAAATTGTCTCTTTGAATATAATAGAGAGAGTTTCATTGATTAATCAATTTACTCTTTTTCAAAACATCCCATTGATCATAACACAGCATTCAAACAATGTAGTTAATACTACTATACTACTTCATTCATGTTTATAACACTTTTTCCTAGACTATTAAAAATGCTTGCTAAAACACTTACTTCTGTTGTTTGAAAGACTGTTATTTTTATAACCAATTTTATATGCAAATTTCTTTTATAGCTAAGATAGCTGCACTACAAGCAGAACTTGCCAAATTGCAAACTGTGAAAAGTAGCAAGAAGCCGAAAAAGAAAATCTTAAACTCTTTCAATAGAAATGTTAGTCAACCAATATGTAATCAACAATATGACGGCAAAGGTTCTGATACAAAACAAGATTTACCATTGTATAAGGAGATGTGTAAACACGGTATCTTTTCACTATTTCTTTCAATTCTATTGTGACATTAAAATGACCAGATGTTATTTAAAGGACAGCATTCTAAAATTCAGAGGAATTTAAGAGATTTGTATTTGGGAATGTCATGAATCTTTGTAAAATAATATTTACCAATTCTATTTTTTATTGTTTATGTTGTGGCACAAGAATTGCATTAATTTTGTCGGTGTGAGACTAAGAATGTTTCAAAAAATTCAAAAAATATTTCTTAATTTGTTTTTAATCAGACAAAGTGAAAACAGAATGTTTCTTCTGTAATGAAAAACACAATGAGGAATCTGGGAATACTAAAGAATATTTAAAGGGTTCCAATAAAAACAGTCAAGAAATAACTACTGCAGCTAAAACAACAAATCCATCACTTTCAAATAAAAAAGCTGGCAAAGAAAAGATATATCAAAAAGACCGTATTGCCCATACTCCCAAATATGATGCTTCGACTAAAGTGAAAAGTATGTCTTAGCAATCATCTACAAACTGACATATAGTTGATATGTAGAAACGAATACTAGGAATTTTCCATCCATTAATTTTGTTCAGCTTTCTTTAAAATGGTCAGTCTTCTGAAAAAACAGGGGCATAATTAGTAGTGTGATCATTTTTTCTCTGGCCTTATGTGAATTTTTCTCCTATCAGCTTTCCTTTTCAAAAAACGTTTTGAAAAGACAAAAAAAAATTTCAATGCATTGAAATAAAAGAATATGGGTCTTATTGACAAGTAAAACCGCACCGTAAAACCACATTTAGTCACTGCATTGTTATCATTTAACAGTACTACCATTATTTTAATGGTTATATACGACATGTAATGTGTCACTATTGTTCTTCAAAGAAATATAGCTCTAGAATATTTATGTGATAGTTTTTATAGTTTACTATCGATACATTTTTTGTCGTAACTTACTTTTTATTGAATAAAATCAGATCAACTTTAAGGGAAAAATAACTTTTTAGTTCTAGATCTAAATGGTGTAATAAATAAGTCAGTAAACAAGTAGGAAGTAGTCAAGCAATTATAATTTGCATAAGTATACTAGAGTAAGAGTATAAGCAGTCAATTCAATTTATCCTTTCTTTGATTTATTAGTGTTTCCACAGGTTAAATGTAAGTTTGTGTGCTTTTCTGAATACTGTTGTAATTTTTAATTTTTAGAGGCGAAAACACCGCCATCAGCGAACATCAAAAAAGAAAATAATCAAGTCAAAGATTCTTTTACCTTCTACGATATAGCTGTCTGGTAAGTGCTGTAGTTTTTGTGTTCCAATTTTTTTGCTACTGTTTTAGAAATGTTAGTTCAATTTAAGAATTTTAGTTTAATTTCAATCTAATGTATTAGCTTGATATCGGCTTTGTGGGGGGGGGGGGGTGGAGGGGGTTCTTGGGCAAAATCCTTCTTGAAGACACCTTTACGTTATTTAAACATTTTTTAATAGTTACTTATTAGGTTATCACTAAAAAATCAATTTTTAACACTTTATCTGTGAAAGCATGTGCCTTTACTGATGGCACTGTCACAACTTATTTAGTATCAAATCTAGAAGTTGAATGCGGATTAGTTAAAAATATTAGATTCATTGTATGTAATACTGATAATAAGTCTCTTTTTGATAGATATAGGCCAAGAATCATTAGATAAAAACAAAATAAAATATGTTGTACATCTAAAAATAAACATTTCATGTTTGCCTACAGTTACATACACTGATTTGTTGGTAGATGATCTTTTATAGATAATGATGATTTTCTTCTTTTAAATATATTGTGTATATATAATGTGTCATGTATTGAGAAATAAAAGGATTCGACAATTCCCCTCACATAAACTAAATTAAACATTTAAGATAGTTACAACAAATGGAATGAATAAAAAGTTTCACTCATACAAAAAAAGTGTCTGTTAAAGATATTTTGAACTTGTTCTAGTACACCAAAAGTTTCATCTGTGGTGCTGCAACAACGTATGGATGGGCGTAAAATTGTGAAAATATCAAAAATTGAATCAACGATGCGTAATCATGATATAGAAGGAGATTGGGTAACATTTGCGGTACTTGTTAAAAAGGTTGTGCAGAAGAAAACAGCGACTGGAAAAAATTTTAGTGGTGAAAATTATATTTTATTTTATCTCTAAATGAAAATAGTCTGACCTTTTTATGTCAAACACCTTTGGTCCAGTAATAAAGTCTCCCACTTAGTAATGCATCCTCTTTTACTAATATTCATTTATTTTGATACTTGAAATGATCATTTGACAAATTTTCTATATTGGACACTTTTCTGTAGTGTCTGCTTTATAAAGGCTCAATTTTAAAACAAAACATCAAAAAGATTCAACTAGTAAATTTTATTATTTAATTGTTTCTTTTTTTTTTACTAGTGTGGCAGTTAAGTGACTTAGGAAATGGCACTGAAAACCAAACAGTTGGCTTTTTTTTGTTTGGTGAAGTGAATAAAGAACATTGGAAAATGCAAGTGGGAACTGTCATAGGTTTACTTAACCCTTCTATTATGAAACAAGAAAAGGTGAATAAATTTGTTTCAAAATACCTTTGTTCTGAGAGCTCCTTTGTTTTTCAGAAGTATTTTTTTTTCGACTAATGGAATTTGATCATCTTAGGTAATTTTTGAATGCTTTTGAATTAAATTTTTACTTTGCATCAATATATTTATGTTTATTGTCGTAAGAAGGTGTTTTTGTGATCCAAGTTCCAATTTATATTGATCAATTCAGTGTGGATTCTAAGTTAAGGCTGTTAATGTTGCTTTATACTCATTTGTACATCACATCAAGGTTGGTTATTCCTGATAACTAGAGAATACTTCCGCTTTAAGTTTCACTAAATTTGCCATTTCACAATAGCTGAAAATTAAAACTTTAAATACCAATAACTTATGAACGAAAAAAGATTTTTGCATGAAATAAAAAGAGTTTTTCTTAATTTTTAAAAGTGTTATCAGATTTGGATCCTTTTAAGATTTTTAAGGAACTTGAATTTATTCCTTTATACCTTCAATTGTTTTTTACATATATTTCTTTCTTGAAGGAATCACATCAACAACTATCTATAACTATTGATAACCCTAAAAAACTAATGGAAATTGGTACTGCCAAAGATTTAGGGGTTTGTAAAGGTGTAAGGAAAAGTGACGGCAGACCATGTAGCATGTACATTAACAGGTATGTATTTTTCACAACTGATTTTATAGTTTATAAAACATATAAAGTAAAAACATAATAGAGTGTTTAAAACTCACCTGGAGTGCCTTCCTAAGCAGATCACATTTTGTGCGCAAGCTTAGTTTGATCCCTCTAGATTCGTAACCAAAGTGTTTTTGTTTTAGAAAATATGGTGAATTTTGTGAGTTTCATATACAAAGAGCTTTTAAAAAAGCGAAAGCTGGGCGTATGGAGCTGCAATCAGGAGGGTAAGGCCAATAATATAGAGAAAAATATACTAAGATATGTATATCAGATATGTATCTGTATGTAACTGAATCTGTATGTATGTGCCTGTACATACACAGATTTTTCCATTTTTCAATTTTGTCTACATTTTTATTATGCTTTTTACATCACTTTTTCATTTTTACTAGAATTTGAAAAAATAAAATGAGATAAATGTAGCTTCTTACCTAAGATCATGACGTGTTATATATATTCAAATTTTAATGAATATTTTTGAATAAAGTTTTGATTGCAATGATTTATTTTAGAAACGGTCCTGAAATAAAAAAGGGTAACCGTATGCAACATTTAAAAAAAGAAATTTCTACAGGTGCTGTGCATTACGGTGGAAAAACTTTGTTCTTGCAAGAAAAAAGTAACAACAAAGTAAAACTAACTAAAAATCAACAAACAGAAAAAGGCAGTGGTATGAAAAGCATTATGGGTAGTGAAATTAAAGCCATGGCTCGAAAAGATATCCAAGATACTAAAGATAAAAAAGGTGTTTATTTGTGATTGCACAATTAACTTAAGTTGATTCAGAAGATATTCCTTACAATATAAACAATATATAGAATGGGAATAAATACACAATTAATAAAATTCATTTAACTTTTAATGTCTGATTTTTCCATTCTTACCTTTAATAACGATGAATGAATATTTAATTATAATATGTATGATTTTTCTAGAAAAGGAGTTGAATGGTGGATCCAACGAATTGTAAGTTAGTTGTTTTTTACATCACAGCATCATCATTACATCATCATTATATCATCGTTGCAACTTCTTAACATTATCATAACATCATTACATCATCATTACAACATTATAACAGCATCTTTACATCATGACATTATATATCATTGTAACATCTTTACATTATCATAACATCATTACATCTTTGTAACATCTTACTTTACCATGGCATCATTACATCATCATTACAACATCTTATCATTATCATGGCATCATTACATCATCATTACAACATCTTTACATTATCATGGCATCATTACATCATTGTTGCAACATCTTATCATTATCAAGGCAGCATAACATCATTTTTACAACATCTTTACATTATCATGGCATTACAACATCTTTACATTTACATAGAATCATCAGTACTGCATTGCTTTTGATAATATAAACAAAATGAATAGTTCTGAAATATAGCTCAATAATGTAACTAATTTTTATGTTTGTTGTTTAGCCAATCTTTACTTTCGTGTCCCACCATTGGTTCAAGAAATTTTATGCATCATTTACACGGAAACCAGATCAAAGGTGAATTGTGTGTGATTGTGAAGACTGTTTGGACTCCCAGCTTTGCTGGAAAGACTCCTATAAATATGTTTGTTCCTTCATCATATTCATATCATCAATACAATTTCTTTGCTTTTTGTTTATAATTTCTTGCATTAAATTAAGATTTTGTAAATGGTCAAAAGTGACAGAACCATTCAAGGAAAATTCTTATTTGTATACCATTAAGCAGAATTTGGCTGGAAAAAACAAAAAAAATTCTTCTGTATGAGATCGATTCATGTAAAGACGTTTTGAATCATTTATTTATTTTAGTGTACCAGTATGACTACTTGTTTTTATGATATTTATCATTTTTGAAGAAGATTGTTTAAGGGGAGCAAAAATATTCCAAGAATAAGGCTACATTTTTAAAAAGTTGTTAATTCCTTTTCTACATAAAGTTTTGTTCTAAGAGATACTAAACAAGAGGGATAAGACGCAAATTTGTGTAGTAATATGGTAAAATAGATCAGAACAATACCAAGGGGAAAGTTTCTGGTTTGGTGCATTTTTTACAAGGCTTCCAGAAGTCCTAATGGACTTATCATGAAGTCCTTAGCCTTAGGTTCTGGTATTTTTGAATTCTCCCATTTGTGCAATGGCGATGTTATTAATTGGCTTTATATACCACTTACCAGATAACCTCGGACTGTCAGGGGACTCGACCCGTGAACATTGCGGTGAAAGTTTTATGCGCTTCCACTGAGCCACCCTGAAAGTAATTATATGGTTTATACTGCTTAAGAAGAATGATAATGTAATATGGGGAGTGAAAAAAACATAAGTTTAAAGTAAAAATTTGGTAAGATAGAGGAAAAAGACATGGAGGGGGAGGTTATACTTACAAAAGTGAACACAAGAATGCTATAGATGAATCTTCTGTAGCTTGGCTTTATTTTTAAAAAATATAGTTTGAATAATTTTACTTATGTATTTAGAAGAGGAGCAGTTGCAGCCAAAAAAAGAAGCACCAAAAAGTGCTAAACAGTTTCTGTATGTCAACAAACCATTAAAATCTCCAACTAATAGTAATGTTTCAAAAGAACAGAATAGTCAAAAACGAAAACTTTGTGACGTTAATTTTTTCGAAGATGATAAATGTATAACTCAACCTAAAAAACAATCAATGTCAAACGAGCATAAGAATATACAATCGAAAACAAGTTTACCAGGTCCTAAAAAAAGTTCAGTACCTAAATTAGGCAGAGGTTTTGGTGAAAATAACAGTTTCTTGGATATCGAAGAAGAAGATGAAGAAGATTATTTTAGTTATAATAAATACACAGGCGAAGAAGAGCAATGTAAGGCTCCAACGTTGCAATCAAATTTCACTGATGATAAGAAGCAGAAATCTACTATGAAGCCAGTGTCTTGTTCAGCAGCCAAGGTATAACTTGTCATGATTTTTGTTATTTTTAGAGGTAGTTATTTTATAGAGAAGGTGTTTCTCTTAAATTTTGGTTGTCGTATGATTTTTGCATCTGTTTATTCTTCCTTTGTTTTTTGTAAGAAATATTTTTTAGTTAATAATTTTATTTATTACTCAATATGTCAGTGCCTGATTTTCTAAGGTAAGTCAAATGGAGACATAAATTTTTAAATTATTCTCTAACCATCGTCACTTTCCAGCTAATTTTATCTTGACCTCTATTGGAACACCAAAATTATTTGCATTGGTTCAACAATATTTTGATTGAGCATCCATGAACTGTAAAATTCATAAACTGCCTCCAAGTTTCTGTACAATAACAAATACTTAATCAATTTAGTTAAGATATTTAATTAAAATAATCTTTTAATAAATGCTTATTATGATGAGATATAAATTGTATCTGTATTGTTACATAATCACTTGGGCTAATCTTATAATTCGTCATAAGACATTATAATGTTCTTGGAATTATTCCAGTTACTAAGTTTCAGTAAGTGACTTTGTCAATCAATCAAAAGATTTCCTACAAAATCAATTATTTTTATTTTTATCTTTTTTTGTATTTACACAATTTCGTTGCGAAATGACTCAAGATCACACTTTTAAATATTTTCCATTTTGTCCACCCACTTAGTGAAATTTATTAACTGGAATTATTCCAAGAAAATTATTCATTTGTATGTGACTGAGAGTGACATCAGTCTGTTTCATTCCATAATAAATTAATGGTTACTCAAAAAGAAATTTAAAAAACACATATAGATCGCAACATCTAGAGTCACTACCAATAATAGTTCTTCTAAAATACTTCTTTGCTTCGTTTATACTTCGTTTATACTTCGTAATACTTCGTAATACTTCGTTCTTCTTTGCCCATGCTTTTTAGTTTTAACTATCTAAGTAAGTATTTTGAATTGTCTTGTTAAAAATGTGAACACAAAAATTTTATACTGGGTAAACCATGTTTAAGTTTTTATAAATGATTTGTATGATGACAACAAACCTTAACTATACTGTAGAGTTTTATGGACTTTAGCGAAAGCAGTGAAAATGTATGAAGCTCATTTGTCGTTGTGTATCGAAACCTGTCACTTTAGTACTAGCTATGTACTGCTAGTTGTACTGGTGTAAAGGTGTCGAAACCTCGAAATCGAAACCTGTCAAAATTAAATCAAATTGGAGACTCCTTGTAAAAATGATTATTACTTTTTAGCAATTGTTTTAATATTCTGTCAAAAATCTTTTTTTTAAAATCCGATCTTGCAACAAAAATACAACAGCAAGAACTGCGAAAATAATTTTAAGCGTCGTGCACTGTCGAATAATCTTTACTTTTTTGTATTCAGTTTTTTTCGATTAGAAGCTTTTCTGCTGTTTGTTATTATGTTGGATGTGTTAAATAGTGAGTAGAGAGAGAGAATAGTTAGAGAACACTTTAGTACTAGCTATTTACTGCTAGTTGTAATGGTGTAAAGGTGTACTGCTAGATGTGCTAGCTAGCTATGGTAAAAATAAGATTATTAGTAATGTTCACCTGATATGAAATCATAAACTTTACTTTCTTTTTGTAGAGGAAAGCCATAGCTATGCTTAAACTTAACAGAACAACAATAGAAAAAGAAGACCCAAATGAAATTCTTGGTAATAAACAAAAGAAAAATCTAGCAGCAGTGGAAGAAAAAGTTAATAATTTATATAACACAGAAGGTAAAATTAATTATTGTACATATAAAATGTTAGTCTTTACTAGTCTAGACTAGTGTTAGGAAATTGGAAAATGTTTTCTATTAAATGTTTTTGATTGCGTACAGTTAAAAAATAGATAGTTTTCGTTTTTTTTGTTGATAAAAAGTTTTACTGAATAGGCATACACCCCTGGACCCAATCCCCTATATCCCTACTACTTGTAACGTGAGATACCAGGTAATACGAAGACAGTAGATACCTTGGGTCTAGGGTTTCAATGAAAGTATATGCCTTCAAAAATACGGTCTCTAAATTTAATTTGTTCATTTGACCATGGTGAGGATTCATATTATGAAGATAAATATAAGCATTGGAGATTTTCCAACTAACTGTCTGTATATAAATCTTTGTTATTACATTGTGATAGTAGAATAAATATGGCTATTTTTTTTCTTTTTAAGATGAAACGCAAAGTGTTAAAAAACCCAAAGGTATGTTAGGTGGTGTTCTCGGGCACATCGACATCAACTCTAAAGAGGGACAGAAATTGTTAAATCAGAAATCGAGAAACGCTGGTGCTTTACGATTGGTAGGTTTTTAAATTACAATGATCATTTTTTTAATGGGCTTAAACAGTTTTTTATTTTTATCATAATGATAATCAAAGTTGGGGTAATCGAGTCACGTGCAATCACATTACAATCTGGCATACTCCAAGAGCTAGATTGAGAACAGTGAGTTAGCTAGAGTAAATACTGTCCGTTTATCTTTATACTAAGTATACTTTGAAAAATAATATTTTACTGGTGTTAATAATACCTGATTACAGATTGATTGATTAATTGGTTGGTTGATTGATTGAGGTGTAAATTACGTTCTAGGCCGAATCAGAACGAGAAGATCGATATTTTAGTTCATTAGAGAAGGAAGAAAAAATGGAAGAAAAAATGACGAGTGTAATGGAAATTAAAGTCACAGGGTGGGCATGTAAAACAGTAAGTTTCACATATTTTATCGAAGTTGCAGGGTGGGCATGTAAAACAGTAAGTTTCACATATTTTATCGAAGTTGCAGGGTGGGCATGTAAAACAGTTAGTTTCACATATTTTATCGAAGTTGCAGGGTGGGCTCATAAAACTAAAAGATTGATATATTCCCGTCAGTGAGAAAACTTTCGATTATTTACTAACCTTTTAAAATAAAACTGCGATAGTACATTTATAAGTCAGGCATCTTAGTGTCAAAATACATCTTCCCTTGAAATGTGGTGTCCTATGTACACACCTGTCTGGCTTAGACGGGATATACAGCTTTACGGTTATATAGGTGTCCGGTTGTATAAGTGTCCGGTTGTATAAGTGTCCGGTTGTATAGGTATCTGGTTATATAAGTGTCTGACTAAAACAGGTATTCTGTATATACAGGTTTAACTGTAGTCTAAGAAACATCTTGCAAATCTATTTCTTGTGGTTTGAGTTTCATAAAAAGTCGAAGTAACATGCATTAACATAGCATTGTAACGTCTGCCTATGGGTATTATATACATTTTATTTGTAACTTGTTTCCCGTTTTTAATCCTGCTTTTTTATTTAGTGTAAATATTTAAGTGACTCTCGAAGCAAACTGTGCATGGATGAGAATCACGCATGCGTGAAGATTCCCAACGTTATTAAACGCTTCTTTAAATGTCAATCATGCAAAACCAAATGTTATTCTTACAACAAATTAATACCAAGCAAACCGTGTGGGTAAGGCTTCGATTGTCTTTTAGATTTTGTTTGTACTAAAATACATTCAAACCCAACATACTAGAAATCGAGCACATTAAATTTGACGTAAAACCCCGCAAGTTGACGTATATATCTGTAAGTTAGCTTAAAAACCAGTAAATTAATGTAAATATCAGTGAGTTTAAGTTAAATCCAGCAAGTTGGATTAAAACCCAGTAATTTGACGTAAAACCCAGTTAGTTGACGTAAATATCAGTAATTACCAGTAACAATCAATAAGTTGACATTAAACCCATTAATTTGACGTAAATATCAGTAAGTTGACATAAAACTTAGTAATTTGACGTAAAACCCAGTAAGTTGACGTAAATATCAGTAATTTTATCTAAATGTCAGTAATTTGACGTAAATAGCAGTAATTACAATTAACAACCAGTAAAGTGACGTTTAACAGTTCCCCTGGTAGTGCAATAATTATTGTTAATATTAAAAAACAACAAAAAAACTTGAATAGTTGAATGATTGAAATGAAACTAGGTCCCACATGATCAAAATAGAAGGTCCAGTCTAGCTGTTATTTATCATGGGGGAATTACCTTCTAGGTATACCAGCTAGCTCTTCTGTAGATCAACCATCATATAGACCCCCGTTTTTTGTGGACATACGCAATACTCAGCTGTCTCGATCAAAACTTTTTCGAAATATTTTACGCCTAGCCAATTGGGACAGTCTTTTTCTGCAGAAAATGTACGGGGGAAAATGACCGAATATTACTCATATATGATCATTTTCGAAAACGTTTCATATAAACTTTCCTAATTAAACTGGTTTTTATAAATTTGGCACGCCTACAAATATTTTCTAATTTTAGTGAAAGTTCGTTTTTTATAATAATAACCTGCTACGATAAGTATCCCTGGCGAATTGGCTCTAAAGATGAATTTCCTTGAAACTCCTTTCTGTTATAAAATTTTAATATAAAATTTTAATAGGGTTTTTTTAAACTCAGTTTTGTTGAGCATTTCATTCCTTGTTATTTATCCCTGATTCTGACTTATGCTGTCAACTTTTTTATATCGTGATTTATCGCTAATTAATATCCAATTACTAATTGATTGATTAGTGTTCTATTGATTAAACTAATTGTTAATAAAAATTAAGAAGTATTGGTAAGCTTATTATCCTGTCTGAATATATGTCTTGTATCACTATGTTAATCAACGTCATGCGATGTTGTTGTACTATCCGAAGTCATGTCAGTTGACAGCTACTAAATGTTACCAAAAGAATCTATATAGGACACAGGTGGTCATCAGGTTAAAGGTGGCCACCAGATTATAGGTGGTCATCAGGTTATAGGTGGTCATCGGGTCAATGTTCGTCATCAGGTTAAAGGTGGTCACCATGTTATAGGTGGTCATCAGGTCAAGGTGGTTATCCTGTTAAGGTGTATATTAATATAATATGTTGATATATGTTAAGATGGGACATCTATATTAAGATGGGACATCTATGTTAAGATGGGACATCTATATTAAGATGGGACATCTATGTTAAGATGGGACATCTATGTAAGGATGGGACATCTAAGTTAAGATGGGACATCTAAGTTAAGATTGGACATCTATGTAAGGATGGGACATCTATGTAAGGATGGGACATCTATATTAAGATGGGACATCTATGTTAAGATGGGATATCTATGTAAGGATGGGACATCTATGTTAAGATTGGACATCTAAGTTAAGATTGGACATCTAAGTTAAGATGGGACATCTATGTAAGGATGGGACATCTAAGTTAAGATGGGACATCTATGTAAGGATGGGACATCTAAGTTAAAATTGGACATCTATGTAAGGATGGGACATCTAAGTTAAGATGGGACATCTATGTTAAATGGGACATCTAAGTTAAGATGGGACATCTATGT
>JAUELD010125592.1:0-16228 GCA_031471615.1 Aglantha digitale | reverse complement strand
AGATAAAAATAAATTTCAATAAAGAAATGTTTTCTATTTATAGAATCACTTAAATACATTCTTTACAGATTAAAAAGTAAAATAACATTTTCACACATGCATGCGCTTTAGTTTTTTGTTCATTTAGTTGTTCTTACCCGCTTCATTATCCTTTTCAATGTTTCTGTTTACTTTTGAAAAAATAAAAACAAGAAAAAATCTTTAGCGTTAAAAAGGCATATGAACTAAAAAATAAATGTGATCTTAACGTTACAAAAAAATTCTTGTTAACGTTACAATCTATCAGCGCAACGATTTTAATAAAGTTTTTAACGTTAAAAGAAATAAGTGCATTTATTAAGAACTAACAATAAAAGTCTTTAATTGCATGTGACGTATCAAAAAGTTTAAATGGTCGCACTTAAGGTAAAAGTACGATGATAGCTATTTTAAGATCGTTAAAAAACATTTCTTAAAGGTTAAAACTATAGCTATTTTAAACGGTAGTTATTTAAAAATGTTTAAGCAAATGTCCGAATTAGTTGCCCGCTAATTTAGTTTGTGCAGGATTGAAGATGGACAGCAGACAAGTGGTCTTGGCTGCGAAGGCAGGTCTGAATGTAATTTCTTTATCTGATAGTTCAGATGGATGGAAAATTAAAATATATTATCTTCTTGTGTGTCAATGAATAACAAAAATGATTTCTATATAAGTACAAACGTATTACTATCACCACTAGAAGCCATTCAATATGTCAAATATATTTCCAAAATATTTATCATTATCATCTTCATTTTCATTATCAAAATCAGCTGTTCAGCTAAATCAGCTCCTGTGATAAAAATATTTTGATTATTTACTGATTTGTTTAAACAGAGATTAAACAGTAACAACAACCAATTAATATTAAAAAAACAATTGTTACCTTATTATGTCCTCTACAGTCTGCAGAAGATGGTACACATGACAAGCTATTCTTCTTACATGAACATATTTATGTAGAACAAGGACTTTTACTTGAAACTTGACATTTACAGCGAATAAACTTTATAACACTCTCAGGGGCAACAGCTTGATCAGTAGGTATAGGCATTAATGTATATCTGCTCTTTTCCCAAGCCCTTTCAGTTGCTGAAAGAACCTCTGTGTTGAGGGACAAACAATAACTTGCAAATGGACACAAAAACTATGAAACTTTGAAGCATTTGTTGTTGGAGGAAGTTTCTCTGGGTTCAAACCACTTTTCGAAGACGTAACCATAGCCTAATATTTTGCATACCTGAAGTTTGAAGCAATGAAATGAAAAATCAGATAATTTTACAGGAAGACTTTTTCTTTGGAAAAATCGTACCGTACCTTAATTTGTTTAAATTTTCACTTGTCTTTCCACCTTACATTATAACAAATACATTTTCATCTGCACATGAAACTACCTCGTTTGTTGCAAATATAAAAATATCGATGTTAGTGGTTTTGACTTCAATGTCTGCCGATTGTTTTTTCCCGCATGTTCTTGGTTGATGCTCCTGAACTTTTGTCACACATCTACTATAACCATCAAATACACTGCTACTGGAGCCAAAATGTTGTTGAACATATATCTCTTATATAAATTGATTATTTCCATCTAAGTGGCTCCACTTTTCCATCTTACTTTGAGCAACAAGAAACCTCTGTCGATTACTAATTCACCCTTTGTTGTACTTTGTTAAATATTGTAAAAACCAGACTGTGAAACACTTTGCCAGGATCTACATATAAAGTCTTATTTTACGATGAAGCTATTGTTTAAATTTGATCATTTCATTTAATCTTAGCCCAAGAAATATGTACATTATATCTAAAGATTTCTGAAGTTACCACCGAGTTGATATATCTAGATCACAATTAACTTCCTCTTTGGCTTGTAAACCTGTCGATAAAGATCTTAACTCACCAGTATTAAAATCAAATGGATTCTGATTACTAAACCAGTTTTTAACTTTTTCAAAATTCTCAAAAAAAAAAATTCAAAATTTTACTTCTACATACACCAGCTCTGCATGCTGTTCACTTGACTTTGTTTCTAAATTTCTTACTTCACTTATTGCATTATGAACTGCTGCTGATTCATGACTGTTATGTACCCATTGATGTCAAAAACTTTTGGTCATCCCCTTCCTCTTGTAAGACCACCATGTCTCTTTAAAGTACTCATTAATCAGACTGGATTCCTCTCCAATTTTGTTTTGTCCTAAATACTGAATGCATTTTTAAATCAACAATAGTAATTTTGCCATGGAAAATTGTCTGGAAGTTGAGACCATCATCTGTAATAATAATCTGCAGCATTTTGTGTAGCGGTGATGTCCTGTTGATGCAACTTATGGAAGCATATGTTCCAGTGCGTGTAAATGAAGCATTTTATTACTAGTTCTTTCTGCTCTGATGAACATTTTTATAACTGACAAAAAACTTAGGTACTGTATCCACAATTTAGCTGTTCTAGATTTATTTTCCAGGATATCTTCATATTCATTTGATTCTTTCATTACTTTTCGATTCTTTCGATCCATTAAGTGCTATTTTCTCTGGAGTGCAGGTTCCATCAAAATTTGTATGAGCTGTTTCAGATTACCTTTATCAATAGAAGAAAAGAAGTGAAGATCATTACTATATGTTTTTTTCAATTATAAGTTACCACAATGCAGCATCTATTGTAAAAAAATTTTTCCGCTATTGCAATGGGGCACAATATTTTCTGCATATATCGTACCAAATGCTTCCTTGATACCTGAACCCTCCAACATGTTCTCAATGCTTCCAAGGTAGCTTCATTAAAGTATGGAATCCTCCAAGTCAACAAACAATATTGCTTTAATAATTGTTATAGCTTTTATGCATAAAGGTTGATTGAATGTAATAAAGGGAATTGGATTATCAATTGTTTTGCTTGAGCCTCTACATACAAGGTTGAATAAATACATGTTTCTTTGCTTGGATGCAAATCTATCATTGGTTGAAAATGAAATTTATGCTTGGTGGGTTGTTCTCCTCTTTCTATAGATGACATAAAACCAGTCCATAACATATAACTAGGAACATCGAGAGGTAAAATATATGGATTTATCAAATTATTCAAAGCAAGAAATATGAATTTTGGTAGATCTGCTATTATTGGACCACCATAGGGAACGATTTCAGCACCTTTGTTTTGTTTTTTGTTAACTCATTGACTTTTAATCTTTTTGAAATTCTTCTTTTAGGTGTTTCTTGATCATCGTCATCATCTTATTAATTTGATATAGCTATCATTCCAATTCCATGGAATGTCCCCTTTCCATCTAGTATAACCATTGGCTAACCATTGAACGAATGATGCTTTATAACTTGGAACTAATGCATTATCTTTTGTTGTAAAAGTGACTGCCTAATTCCTACTGTTTCTTCAAATGTTATGCAGAAGCCAAGACGGTGAAGTTTTTTTTTAAGCCAACGTGAACCAAACATGGTAGTGCTGCATATACAATACGCTGTCCATTACAACTTCCTTGATTTCATTTGGAACTAATTTACTTAATAAAAAAACTGTAGCTTTTTGGTATCACTTTTGAACCTTTTTCAATATCTTGAAATTAATATTTCTTATATCTTGGAAGATTAACTCTACTGCTGTCAAGATGATGTCAATTTTCTCTTCTTCAATGACACGTTTTCTGTTGTTATACCAATTGTCATTTATTATTGATCTTGAGACACTTCTTTATGTTTTTATTGTAGAATACGTGTCCTTATCGTAATGTTCTTTGAGTTTCTTGTTGATCCAATTGATGGAGTAAACATTATCTTACCCATGCTTTTCTACTATCCGTTTGCACAAATCTGAAATTGTTGTTGCAAAGGTCTGAATGATTGCATTTTCTTGTCTGATCTACCAACCATTGTTACTTCTGTCTTAAATCATTATGGCAATTCTTGTGATAAGTAGCTTTGGCTGCCACAAGATCTATACAACTTAACATGCGGAGGTGTCTTTCGATATTCTTCTTTTAATTAATATACACCTCCCTCCACAGAAAAAGCAAAACGTCTTCTGATCAAAACTTTAAAACAACGATCTTGTTGTTTTAGTCTTGCTCATTTTTTCAACAATTCATACAATATTCTAAAGAGAATGTTTACGTCTTTACGAAAACTTTACATTTACATTTGATAATGTTAAAATTCCTTTTTCCTGAGCATGAGTCGAATTTTCTTCAGTGTCGCTTTTACAAACAATACATTTACAAGAAGTTTCATTCATTACTAAAATGAAATGTAAAAAAATGGATTGAAATTGATAATTATGTAAGGTTTTCTCAAAATTTGTTACGCAATTCAGTATAAGAATACTATGTAACAAATGTTATAATAAATTACTATAAATTACTTATTTTAGATAGTCATGATTCCAATTATTAAAGTGACATATCCAAGTTTAATTATCATAATCTGTGAAATAATGGTTTTCTTTAATTTTTAATGCTATATTTATCATTTAACCAATAAAGTCGAATTTATAATAATCAACCTTTTTAAATTCTTTACAACGGAATGTCTTCATTCTAAATAAAGCATTCTTCCTATTTTAACAAGTAAAATTTTTCTGCTTAGGCCTTCTTTGCTTTAACATATTTATAAAAAATTTCAAGTTAAAAATTCCATTGCAGTTCACAATGATAAAATTCATGCTGAGAAAATTGCTGACATCAACAAAAAACGTATCATGACTGAAAAATTGACTTAAACACAACGAAAATATTTAGAACTCATAGTAACTCTAATTGTAATAAGAAAGAGTATATACCAGAATATATTTACTTTTTACTTTTATTTAGTTGATTAAAGTACAATTTTGAAACCCCCTAACGTTTTCATCTATTAAAAAAATCCTAAAATTGAGATAATCTTTAAACCAAATATCTTCATAATAAGTGACTGTTATAATAAGTATAACAGTATGCATCTTTGAGTCTAAAATAACCATCATCACATTAACTTCGCAAGGGAGTTTTAGACACTTGTGTCTGTTTTCTCTGTCTTTGGATTGGTTGATAGCTGAAATAGCGGGAATTTATTTAGCATCATTTATAAAATATAATGCATGACATAAACTGTTCATATTTGCTAAAAATATGTGTTTAATCAGAATAATTGACTTTAAGTCATTAGTGCTTTTTTGTGTAGTAAATTTAATTTGTTTTTTGTTTTGCAAGTGTGAAGGAGTTCAAAACACTTGTGTTTCTTGTTTCTATTAAAACATCTGTAATTCGATTGTATAATGACTCCAATAAAAATTGACACGCTAGACAGTTGTTAAAACGATAGCATTGTTTACATGATAATAGAAAAAAAAATGATTGGATAAAAAACAACTTAATGATTAGAAAAGAAAAGCCAATAACTTTTGCAATCCTTGCTCCCCATTTTTAACCACATTAAAGCCGTTTTCAAGCCTGTGGTATTACTAATTTATTATTAAAAAATAATTACAATAATTTTTGTTAAAAATTACGAAATTCCATTACAAAATACTTGGTTAAAGATCATTGAAACAAGGCTTAGATTTTCTATATGCTTCTAATATTTTCCGTTTAACAGTATTATTTGGAGCTATCGTTAGAATTTCCCAAGTGATATTATAATCAATATGTTGAAGAAGATGGGAAGCAAATTCAGAATTACCTTTTCCTGTGTTCTTTCCATCTGACAGTGTTATTTCTTTTATTTTCACCTATATAACTCTATAACCTCTATATCGAAATTGGAGCAGATTTAAAATGCTCTCTTTTAGTCTCCTACTATAATGTTCTTTTTGTAAATAAAAGGAACAGCTGACGTTGAATGAAATGGGAGCTATGTATCTTTAGGATACAAGTAATTTCATTATTTTTCCTAGCTATTTGAGTGACTAGGAAATAATAACACCTTCCTGTTTGATCAATGATAGGTCTTAATTTCAAATCAAGAAGGTTGACATCTTTAATAGATTCAAATTTTTGTGTTTTAGCTTCAGTGACAAAATAGATAACAAAGACAGATAAAATTGAAAAGAATAATTATACTTTCACAAAAATGTTTGTTTTCTTCTTTTACTATATTTATAAAAATATTTTTAGTATAAAACATTTGCATACGAGAAGATTGGCAGAGTCCAGAGGTTTTTTTTACCTTTTTAGGCAAAACAATAGATTTGAACTCTTAACACTGAATCAAGGATATAAGAGTTTATTGATATTGAATATGATGAAAGTTAGCTTTATTCTATGTCGTAATAATTGAAAAAAATATTTAAGATTTTTCATAGCAATTTTGTTCAAAAGATTATTATTCTTAAAACAAATAAATTTTAATATTCAAATATTATTTGAGGTATTTTTATGTTCTATATGGGGGTGTCACAAAATGGAATTTTCTCCACCGTTGTTTGTTTTTGGAACAAACTAGTAATAGGTGTCCTGTGCTCAAAATAGATCAATTTTAAAAAATTATTATTATTACTTTTTTTCAGTTGTTTACTGTTCCTCATTAAATAATTTTTTCAGTTTCTAAGATTTGTTACACAATGTATTTTTAGGAGAAAATTAAAATGGAAAATTGTTGTTTTTCCAATTATTTTGTTTATACAAAAAAATAAAAAAAAAATATGTATTCAGTTGCTTTTAAGTTATTAATGCATTTTGTGCCCTTTTTTAAATTAATCCAAATCAATTTCATTTTTAATGAAATGCACTCTTTCTGTTTTGGTACAATTTTGAAGCTATTTTTCCCAGAGAGTAACTATAATGTATTAAAATATTCATATAGTATAATTTATTTAGCAGTTTATAAATGATATCATATGTATTGATACAGGAAATGCTGCTATTTATTAAATTTTAATAATACCCCTCTAACCCTACTCTCACCAAGGATTTGAATTTAGGGTTTTACACAGCAACACCAAGGTTTCATACAAAATTCACGTTTGCATATAAAAAACGCTAGAAAGTATATAAATAATTAAAACCATTATACTGCCCTTTGTAATTAAGTGGTTTCTCTGCCATGGCTTAGTTTCTTCACTTTCTTATATTCTTTCTTTTTTTTCTATAATGTTCTGAACTCAACCGTTATTTTAACAGACATTACAGCTGGTATATATTAGTTTTGTTATAAAATCAATTATTGTTAGTTAATTATCGAGGGTATTTATCCTTTTAGCTTAATGTAAATACTATTGTATTTCAGTGAGGTGATCTGACTCAAAAAAACTACAAAATCACTACTAATCACTGTTTTTTTATATGATAAATACATGAATTTTGTTTATGAATTGACGAAGGAAAGAAGTAGCCAATTATGCCAGTTAGATGACATTTTTGACCATTATAGTTGTGTATTTTGCATAATTTATTTGTATATTTATCTTATTTGCAGCTTATGTGAAACTCTTGGGGTGAATAAGTCAAAATACTCTGTTTAAAAGATTGCCTAGTTCTCAGAAACATAAACTTGTTAGACAGTATACTTAGGGTATTAGCTAGAGCTATGAGTTAAATAAAATAGTATGGAAGAAAGAAAGTTTGTTTTTATGGTTTCCTGAGGTTTTGGTTTGTGATACTTGACTTTTCTTATTCAAAAACGTCTTTAAATAAATGTTTTTAGATAACTTTTATAAATCAGTAAAATGGTAGTTCCAATGTACCAGTGTGTGACAGAATCAATTATGCACTTCGGTTGTGCAAGGTTGTGGCAATATCCAAGTTTCATTTTCTTATTATAATAAACATAAAATCTGACTAAACATTTTTTTATTTTACACTATGGTATATCATACATTATTACATCATACATCATGGCTTGTTAAAGTTAAGAAGGTTTTTTTGAAATTAAAAACTTGCTTTTTAAAACCTGCGATTTCACTAACAGTAAAGTTACTAAATCAGTACAAAATTGTCCTTTATATCCAGCTGTTTTATGTTTCTTTTAACGAACAATTATTATAGGATTAGAGGCCCAGCCAACAGATGAGTTTGATCATGCTATAATTCCTTTTTTAAGTATAAAGCTAACATAATTTGTATATTTGTTTTTGGACCCAACGTCACATGCCACTCACCTTGTAAATCAGTCAGTCCCTAAAAGTCAAATTAAACGTGTTAAAATTCAAAATCAAAATTCTTTTGTTAACTTTTATTATAATTTGGCACATGACTACACACGATGAAGTTCTTTAAACTAAGGTTTAAGCATAACATCACTAAAACGTTTATGGAAGAATTACATTTTTCTCTATTTGACCTTTGATCAGGTTTTGTCATCAGGTTTGTAGTTGTTTTTTGTTTGTTAACATGTCTTTCTACAATTAAAAAATTACCTCACTGCTATCTCATTTTTTATAATGAGTTCTCTGCCTATTCTTATTGAATTTGACAATGATTTGGAGTGTTTTCTGTAGTTTATTCTGGTTTTCTAAAAGAATAGTACGGCAAATATAAATGCTTTGTGTAATGGCTTTATAACTTTATATACATTTTGTCTATGAAAGTTTGTTATGTTTAGTGCGTTCCTATATCCAGTACAGACAGTGACATCCATCAACTTTTTATCGAAGCTTTTTGTATGAATGGTAGGACATCACATATCAATCAGTTGCAAGCATATCATGGAAAATATTTGGCATGTTTTTTAAAATTTGAAAATCACTTGATGAGAAATATTGGACCTTTGTCAACTAAATGGAGATACTATATTGGAATAATGGTAAAAGTTTTATTGTCTCTAATAAAAAATTATAGCTTGAACACTATTTAAAAATCTCTCTATAAAATATTATCTTTAAGTAATTGTTTCCTAAATTTAACAAAGCTACTATTAAACTAAAACTTTTGCGTTATCTTGTTCAAACAAGGGGGCTGCATGTCACCGTTGTAATATATTAGTTGATACTTGCGAGCAGATGTTCCTTATGCACCATGGTGATCCAAAATGGTTAGATGGAGTGTCACATACACCGAAAAAACTACAAAATCTTAGTACAATAAATAAGATTTTAGCTCATCAGCCGTGGCTTTTCTCATCTACACATTTGCAGGTATTTTATTTGTTGTTGTTTGTACGTGCTATAAGTGTATATAAATGGATGATTATGATCTTCAAATTGGTAAAAGAGGTTTACATATTTTTGATTATAATAGTCTTTTCAAAATTCAGTAGGTTTCAGGGGCGGATTTAGGATTTAATATTGGTGGTGCATTTCCTTTGGTATTAAAGAGTCATTGCGCTTACGGGCGTATCTTTGGGGTGTAGTCAGTCAAAGAAAAAACATTAATGGCATAAACGGCGGGACAAACTAACTTTGTTATTTTACTAATATCAATAAAATTCATATAAAATAGCGAAGATATTATTTACACATCCTGTATATAACAAATATTGAGTATAGAATAGAAATTAAGCCTTTTGGGGAGGGAGTACAACATTAATTACAAGTTAATATATCAAAAATATTTGTTACATATTTTTTTTTAAAAAAGTATGAAGTTCGTGGCGTGATCTGCATGATGGCTTTATTTAATTTCATTAAATTTTAGGCTATGGACTTCTTCAGCAAATTGTGTATAACTTTTTTACTTAATTTATATAAACAAACCCGATTTGTTCATATACACAATACATTTTAAACAATAAGTAGTATCTTCTTGTCGCTAAATTACCAATGATGTAATTCCATCACCTGTCAATAACAAAATAAAATCTTTTACCATTTAAAACTGGATCATTTTAATCCTAAAAAGATGAAGAAGCTCACCTCTTTTTAAATAATAATGAGCTATTAATGGTATTGATTATTAAAATTTAAATCCTCATCTATCATGCTCTATATTCCTATCCTTTTATGGTACTAATTAGTGACATGTTAAACAAAGACGTGTAACAGAGAAACATCTTTAATAGTCAAGTTAAAAGACTTAACCGAGTAGTGGTATTTCTTAGATATGTCTTGATCCTCTTCGAGATTCACTGCTAAAAAACACAGAAACACAGATAGACGATAAAACACCATAAAAAGATTTAGATATCATATAATGGATATATCAATAGTATCTAAAACAGATTTTGGCAAATATAGACTTTGCTTTTAACCACTAAAGATAAAGATTTATAATTATATTTCATCAATTGAACTGGCAATGTTTTTAAAAGATAATTGATAAGTTTTAAGAAAATATATATGCAGAAGTCAAGTCTTTTTCCTTATTTACTTCAAATTAAAAAAACAATCTTGCGTGCTCTTTTTTTATTTTCAAAATCGATAACAAAATGAAATGTATATTCAATGAATAAGGATTCGAAAATACTTCTAAAATAAAAAAATTGTGAATAATTGTGTATAACTTTATAAAATAATAAATTTGGCTTTTATATTTACAAAATTAACAGTATGAGTTTTCAGGCTTAAATAAAATTTAAATAAAAGTTATTTTAGTTCTATTGTTTTGGAAGATAAAGTTTTTCTGAATGTATCAAATGTCTGTTCAAGCTTTATCTATAAATCACATCTTTGTCGAAAAGAAATAGGAAGCTGTTAATGCCAGGTACTAGGGCGGAAGGGAATTTGAAAAGTACTTAAGTAACATGCAATATATTACCTAAAGTTTCTTTGACCTATTCTCAATTTAAAATATATTTGATTTCATACCCCGAGAAAATATTATTGTTTTGGTTGACAGAAAAGAAACAATAAAACATGATTTTTCGGCACTGTCTTGTAATGTTTAACTTTTTTTAATTTAAACTATTAAATTCTGGTTTCGTTTTCTTAAAATTAAAAAGATTGTTTATTGGTATAAAATCTTTTTGTTTTTTGGAATCATATTCTAAGCTAACCTAAAATTGCACAAAACTTGATCATATTTTGGTCTGTTTTTTAAAAAATTCCATATAAAGCGAATTCAGTCGAACCATGCCATATTAATTTGTAAAGAACATTTCTTCTGCTACAGGAAGGCCCACTCCAAAAATTAAGTTTATTGAATTAAACAAAACTATTTTTTACTATTTTCTCAGCTGTAATAATTATTCGGGTTTTTTTAACTGTCACATCTTTAAAAAATTTTAACCGAAGAAACATCTAAAACAAAATAAAATATTGACCAGTTTATCTTATATTAATAAACTAACTGTATTATTATACGAACATTATTACAGTATTATAAAAAAAATATACAACCATAATCAAAACATATAAACAAAACATTTTAGTTACTCTATAATTATACAATCAAGAAAATATTGCAAAGTTTTGACACCCCCTCATTCTGCAAGATTGCCCAGCAGTTTTAGCAACCTTGGCAATTCGTCTCCACCCCGTTACCCAAGCATTAATGATATTCATTCTTTTATATGAAAAAACAAATTAAGCTTAGTTTATTTAATCATTTAAATATATATTTAATATTTAAAAATATTAAAATCCAAATAAGTCAAAATTACATGGGTACTTGACATCTGCATCCCTACCATGTTTAACAACAAATATTTTTATAGGGATGAGGGTCTCTTTTACGTTTGCCCAAGTGGAAGTTTCGATATTTGCGTATTATCTCCTGTATCCATATCCATATCAATAATATCTGTAAGCAACAAATTTGTCTCCTCCAAGTCCATCCTAAATAAACGTCGAAAACACAGGAAAAAACCTGGTAAAAATTTATTTAAATTTCAAAGAAAAAAATACAGAGTTGATAAATATACAACAATATAAATATAAAAATATTGCAAATAAGATCAGGATGAGTTGCTCCTTGCAACTGAACGCACGTTTAGGAAAGAAAAACCATTCACATTTATTTTTAACTTTCGATTTCAATTAATCTTTTGCTTCACGTAACTCTGGGGCACTTTCACCAGTGCCTAGATTTCCTCCAGATTTTTGATGAATATTCAAAATGGATATTATATTGCATACAACTTAGGAAAGGCATTTTCTTCAAAATTAGAAAACATGAACAAAAGGACTTTATGAACCGATTGAAAACACCCTTCAAGATAATGTTTATTATCATGTATTTATCTCTATCCGTGTATGTAAAACTTACCATAAATAAAGCAGCCAAAGGCCGCTACGGAAGTAGATTGTTCATTCCGACAAGAAATTTTTAGATTCATTCAAAAAAAAAATACATTTATCACAACATTCATACATCACAATAATATAAAAAAGTTATAACATTATTTTTGTGATAAATGTATTTTTTTTTGAATGAATCTAAAACTCACACAAATCGAATTTTAGTATCCATACTTGTTGCCGTCGTTACGAATTTTAAAACTCCTACCACTGAAAGCCAATAAAAAAGTTAAGAAATTCTAATAGTCAGCTGACTCAAGTCGCAGACTAATAAAGTAATCCAAGCGTTAAAAAATTAAATTTAACTATAAATATATTTTCTTAAATGTATATAATTTTGATATTGAATAATCGAAAAAATGAGGAGAAAAGCTGTAAAACAAGACTAATAATTTTTCTTTGCGTTTTACTTACCATCTTGATTTTGTTTTTGGTGATATAAACTTACCTAATATGGAAAAGTTTAATAAAAAAAGTGAAATAAAATAAAAAATGAAAATAAAATGAATGAAATAGTGTCAAATCAAAAGGTCGAAAAAAAAAAATCATATATCAGACGTCTCTCCAGTCCCACATAATATTAGTCAAGCAATTATTTAAACTTATCAAACAGATATTTCTATAAAATAATATATAGGTAGTTCAATAAAATAACAAGTCATCCACGACATAACGCTTCCTAATATAGAACTAATATAAGTTTTAATACAAATAATCCTGTTTTTCAGTGTTTCTGTGTAAATTAATGTTTCGGTTTTTAGAACCTTTTAACCAGTGATAATCCTTCAGATTCTTGGACAATTCCTGAATTAATTCAAGCTATTGTTATTCTTGCACATTTTCAAACGCTGTCTGGCTTTGTTTTTGGTTGTGGAGTCGCTCCTGAAATTGACATGCGGAAAGGCCACAGTAGGTGTTGTACTTCAATGGGAGATAGCTCTGGGAATGAACCTGTGACTGTTACTAAACTCAAGTCAAATTCTTTTGAAATAAAACTGGAAGAATCTGGAACAACTGCTGAACTTTTTGAAAAAATGCAAAAAGTATCTAAAGAAGCTGATGATACATCCCACGAAGAAGACAAAATGAGACAGTTTAAGGAAGTTGAAACCAAAGAATGTATGTTTTTTGCATGGTTTAAGCTAGTAAATATTGATTGTGTTGTTGTATTTTTTGTCTTGGTGTGAAAGATTAAAATAAGGTCTACCTACACTCCCCGCCCAATATGATTTTTGTTCCTCATTTTGTTTGCAGTGGATGATTTTATAGAACAAGCTACAAATGGTGTTGATTTGCATTATAAGTGTGAGAAATACCTTGACGATGTCGGATTTCATTATGAAGAATTTGCGAAACGTAGGTTTAAGAAAGAAATTGATGTCTTCAGAGCTCAGGTAACATAAAAAACCATGTTAGTATATTAGAAGATGAGTGCTGTAGATATAGATTTTTTAGATTTCTGCTACTTTCCATATTCATCTTTTTGTTTGATGAACTATTCAATATTATATTTATTTAAATTTCTTGATCATATTTTGATATTTTGAGGGGGTTAAAGAGTTAAAATTGCTTGGGAATTATTTGAAACTTCTTTCTCATTTATGTTTCTAAAATATTGCAGCATTTAAGAAATATACTACTCACAAAGTATGAGAGTTTTTTAAAAGGTAATTCAATAAGAAATTTAATCGAGCCTTGTTTGAACCTTTGCTTCAGTTGATGTTCGTCTTTAATGTTTTTCAGAGCATGTCAACCGCTAGCTAGCTGAATTTCTATATAATACGTGATTATTCTCTATACCTTGAACAAATGTTTTCTGAATTATGTAAGTTGTTATGATTTAAATATTTGTAAGAGATGAAGACTATACAAATACAAATTAATTTAAGGATTATAATTGGCAAGAACATGGGTATTCGTTCCTCAACAGGTTGTATCCTGGCGTTGGAGCTTTACTTGACGACAAGTTTAACTGTACTTATAATTTAACATATAATACGTAAGTTTATCATACTGGTGATATATTTCCTTAAAAACATTTCCATTTTAAAGTTTTAGTTTCTTAGCTTAATTAATGGTTATTCATCAAAACTATTATATGCTTGAAAGTTTGAATGTGTTTTCGCTATTTTTCACGTAACTATGTTGTTATTTAACCTTTCTCCTAATTTAAAAGATGTACTTTCGTATTACAGCATGGGTGATTCCCTTACGAATGTTGATACATCCAAGTTTCGTCTCGCTACGTGGAACTACATTCATCTGATGTACGGTATATTCCATGATGATTACTTATATGAAGAGGTAGAAAATGTTGTATTTAATCTCATCTAGACTAATGCTTTAATTGTTTTGCTCCTCGTTCCATTGTTACAAAAGTTTCATCTTCCTTTTATCAAGGCGATTGTTTCCTTTAGGTCAATAAGTTACTGGAGAAGTCATACAAAAGTTACATTAAGAAGGTACAGTTTTTCCTCTATGAAGTTTGTTTTTGTATTTAAACAATGTGTCATTATTAATAACATCTTAGATAACTTATTTATAGTATTATTACTTTGAAATTTAAAGGTAGCTTGTTTTCCTGATCGAATTACGTTTTTCGACTATCGTGATTTCTATACTGACATGTTACCATCGGAGAAAGTAAAGATTTTTTTTATTTTTTTTTATTTAATGAATTATGGAATTCTGGTCGATCGAATTGGATTTATGATGTTAAATTGAAAAAAATTTACAAAACATCATACCTTAAAAAATGGACCTTTTTCGAGTAAACGCAGTTTAAAGTTTGTGTGCAAAATACTGACCAGGATTACTATAAAGTGCCATAACTTAGTAAGGAATGAAAGTTATGGAATCAAATTTATTCGATGGTCAGATAATAAGAATCTTATTAAAAAAATTCAAATTTCATACTTTATTCCACTTCCTATTGTCTAAAATGCAGACTGAGATATTACAGACCAGAACTGTATAATTATAGAATTATAGAAAGACAATGAAACAAATGTAAATCTGAAAATTGAACGCTTGTTTTACAAAACAACATTTAAGCACAAGGAAAATTATGTTCCTTTAACTTGTTATTAACCAAACCAACCCAATAAAAAGCTATACAACAACAATGATAGAGAATGATGAGTGACAGTAAAATTTGCCTACTTGGGCTGCAACAAATTCTCTTTTAAATGATAGCCTACAAGTAACAAAATGATTGAATTCTACTGTTATTTATACGTTCATCAAAGATAAGGTTTTATAAGATAAGGACTTATAATCATTAGACAGTATGCTGAGATTTTTTTTTTGCCCACAATCAATTAAACTATGCTCACTTGACACCTCTTTATCTATGGCGAATTTAGAAAAAAGTGACTTTTAACTTTAGTATTGAGAAAAGCAATATAGCTACCATTTACAGCAAAATGATCAGGTTTACACGCAATGGAACACGAGAATGAATTGTTGAAAGTAAGTGGTGGAGTAACTGGGCGTACCCTTAATTTTGTTGCCTTTGAACAATTTTGCTTAATTGCCCCTATATTGTCTAAGTTTCAGTGCAATTTCAGGATTTAAATGATATCAGTGCTAGTAACAGAAAGGAACATTACCAACTTTTAGAATGAATTTCATCAAAATACAAACGAAATGTTGTTGTAAAACTATTAACTGTAGCGACTGATTTTGAAGTAAATTTCAAAGTAATTTGAATTAAAATAGTAATTTTAAATAACTTAAAATAATAACTTTAAATAACTTAAAATAACAACTTAATAACTTAAAATAATAACTTTAAATAACTTAAAATATTAACTTAATAACTTTAAATAACTTAAAATAACAACTTAATAACTTAAAATAATAACTTTAAATAACTTAAAATATTAACTTAATTCCTGCTCTATGCTCAAAGTTAAGGGATATACAAAAGAAGCTTTGTTTGGCATATGTGAGAAGTTATTCATGTATAAAATGTACAACAAATGTAACATGAAAAGGAGGCTATGACTCATGTTATCTCATAAATATTATTAAATAACTTCTCAAACCGTAAATAAAACAACAAATATACCCTAAATAAACCATCCACAACCAAATAAATAAGGGAGGGAAGG
>JAUELD010125372.1:0-10007 GCA_031471615.1 Aglantha digitale | reverse complement strand
TTTTTGTTGCAATGATGTGGACCTGATTCCACCCCCCCCCCCCCCCCCCATTTTATTGTTATTCTCTTGTTCGTATACAATTTTGTATTACTCATCAAAAATGACGAACGTATATATACAGGGATATTAAGTTATAACTGATCCAGGGAATTAAAAAAATTACAAAAAGTAAACATAAGGTGTTACAAACTAAAACTACCACATTGAGGACCAGATTTTGAATATTAAAAATCTATAATTTTAAAAATAGATGACTCTAATAGTCTTTTTCATTAATTATTTATACCGTTTTAAAACGAGGCGAAGCACGCAGTAAATATCTATGGGGGTAATGTAATGTAATATCTTTATCTATAATAAAGTATAATGATATTTCTAATTACAGTTAAATACTCAAAACGCAATTCTACAGCCTTCGCCTCGTTTACAAATATTTTTTCTACTCTCCTTCGCAGATCTATATAAAGTTCATAATAGCGGTATACAATCTGATATATATATACATCTACAATCGTGCGTCTATATTTTATTTACAAAAAATGTCGATAGGTGACCAGAAAAGACTTTTTGATTGTTAAGATGTAAAGGCTTTAAGAAAATTAAAGAATAAGATAAAGGTATATAATATAAGTGAAGTGTGCGGTATGAAATACGAGTAAAAATTAGCCATGGAAAAGAAATAAGATATGTGTACGGAATAAAGAGTAGGTACAAGTTTCTAAACTAGCTAACATAAGTAAAGTTTATATATATATTTGAATATACATAAAACAATATTCCTTTTGATTTTTTTGTTATTTACTATATAGAAAAGGCTCTTTTTTTTTGACACTTTTAAAGAACAAAAATTTACTTGAAACAAACGTCACTTAAATTCTTTCTTCCTTTGATTGTTACTCTTTGTTTGCTCCCAAGCAACTTTACATCTGTAGAACATCTCATAACAAGGTGATTTACAACTGCAATGTTGTTCAATTTTACAATCTACGATGGAGATTCAACTAATTTGTATGAAGATCCATGGGAAAACAACTTCTTCTTTGGACTATTTGCTTTTGTTTTTCAGAAGTTAGAATCTATAAACTCATTTAAACTCCTCATTGTTTTTTCTTTAGGGGATTCTTTTCTTACTGCTAGCAACCTGTCCTTCTTCATGTTGTAATAAGCATCAACATTACCGACTGGGTCATATACTGCAGCTACGTAAGCGCTATGACCATCCAAAGAATAAGCACTGGCCAAACCAACTTGTCTTGTTGATCTCCATACGAGTTGACTGAAGTCTCTTGTTTCAACTGTTAGTTTCGGAGTTTCGAAATCATAGTTTAGTTTTTCTCCGTACCACTCGGAAACCGCCCGCAGACATGGCGCATCTATAGTATTGTTGTTTGAAGGATGCAGTTCGACAAAATCAAGGTTTAAACCTGGCCTTTCATACCGAGTTATGTTTTTCTGTGGAATGTTATTCATTGCTATTCTTTCTGTTATTTCGCGCGCTTTTTTGTATAGAGAATTTGACCACTCTAATGTTCCAGCTCCGTGTCTATTTCGAAACTCGTTATGCATTTTTAAACAGCTATTTTTCAAACTATTTTCTAGCTGTGTATCTAAGAAATGAAACATTACAATTTTAAATAATATTTAGTTTACATAAAAACTGCAGTGTTTTCATCTTTTTTATATTAGAGACAATAAATGGCAATTGCAGTTTTCAACTTATATGAAATAATAACAATTTGAGTGGTAAATTAACTCTAAACTAAAGAAACGTAACCTCTGGAAATATTGTAAATTTAGTCAAAAAGGTTAGCGAAATAAAAGGAACTCACGTATTAAAGGTGTTTTTGGGTAAATTAGCAAATCAATTGGTCATTGAACCCTTCTGATCTGGTCTTAGATAGTTTCGAGCAAATTAATATGAAAAACAATGAAGAAACTACCTTCGCAAGCTTGCGTATGACACAGCTTTGTATCCAACTGAGTGTTGTTACAACTCCTTCCCTCACATTTTGTAGATCTTGAATTAACACCTAGACCACATGTTTTTGAACACTCGCTCCAATCTCCCCAAATAACAGGCACTTCTTTGTACTCATTTATTTGGTTTTTTTCTTCTCCATTTAATGTTACAACGTCAGATGAATCTATTTCTTTCGGTAAATTTAAAGCTGATTTCGGAGGGTTGCCTTTTTTAGCTACGGATAACTTTTTGGTCAACAGCTTGAAAAACTGTGCATCCGTACCAGTGTCACTTTGTTCGGGTAATTCATTTTTCGGAAGCACAAAATAATTCTTTTTATCGGAATCTGGTTCAGAAGAGAAAGATGAGGGCGTAAAAGAATTGTATAATTTTTTGGCGAAACTTGATACCACGTTGTCAAATGTTTGATTTAAAAATAGTTGTTCGACCTCCTTGCTTTCTTGGTCATCATAGTTTTGGGAAATGGGTGTTGTTGTTGGCGGTGGAGGTTGTCGCTTTGTTGTTGGTTTTGATGGCGGCGCTGATTGTTTTGGTGGAAGTTTTGTTGGTAGCGTTGATGGTTTCTTTGGTGGTGTGGATGGTTGTTTTGTGGGCAGCGGAGATAAAGTTGTTAATAAAGATGGCGGTTGTTGTAGAGACTCAATGAGCTGTACATCGGGTGATGCCAACCTGCTGCTTGATTTATTTATTCCTAAAAAAGAATCACGATGTTAGACTAATTCCAGTTCTCCACTATTCTGACACCAGTTTTAGGTGTAGCCTCTTTCTGTGACTTGAAGTCAGCGGACCCGGCTCGGACTGGTTTTGGCCTCTTAGAATAATTGGCTTAGAAAATTTAACTTTCAAATGAACTGATTGAAACCATGTTAGCTAAGCAATCGTGTGTGTACTTTCCAACAGAGAGTGTTTTTCCAATTCAAGGTGAAAATTATAAGAATGTCGCTTTGATTGTAACTGTTAAAGTGCAACAGCGCAAATTCAACCTTTACAACCTTTGTCAACTATTATGACATTTCTAACTATTCGATAAGAAATATTTATTTCACCACAAGTACATAAATGCAAATATTCACTAGAAAATTGGGGAGTATCGACATGCTGACTAAGGAATGTAACCACTTAAATTAACAGATTTGTGTGCAAGTCTGTAACAAGCCAACTAGTATTACGAGCTTGTATGTCTGAGTACTACCTTGAATAAAAGACAATCTTGAAAAAAATCAAACTTTTAAACTACTTGAAGGATGTATCCACAACTATTGGTTAAGTGAGACGCAAGAACTTAAAAAACAAAAGACCCTCATTCAAACGAGGCATTTATTTTTGCTTCTATGTTTTATCTATAAGTTGGTGGTGTAGCTAAGAATGTAGGCGGTAGGAACGTATTTTCCAAACTGTTTTTCCCTAAGTTTACGAAAAGAAATACTTCAAAGTGTCTCTGCTTACGTACTCTCGCACTTTTCTGAACAAGTTGCGGTTTCCTCAGTGGAACCACTACAAGCATGCTGCAAACAACTCCGCCGCCTTACTTTGGTACCAATACCACAGCTATTACACTTGGTCCAGCTCGACCAAACAGAAAATTGCTTGGTTTTGTCTATGGTTATTAAAATAAAATTAAGATGAAATTTATAATTGTCAAATAATACAATATACATTACCTAAAAAAATCAAAAATATAAAGTTAATTACATTGTCTTGTATTATTACGCCGTTAAATGCGCCCATAAATCATAAAATGTATTTGAACTCCATACTCCATACAATGACTTAGTCTCTATGTATATTTTTAAAGAAAATATAATATATAGCACTGGGTAGTTGGTTTATGCCCTTATTTGCCCTTAATTATGCCCTTATTTAGAATCGCATTTAGTGGAATTCTTTATATGCGCGAAAGCAAAGTTGATTTAATTAGAAGGAATGACAAAAAAAATTATTTACAAAAAAATCCAAGCTATCATAGAGTACATCTAGTCATAGTCTACTCATTGAAAAGACCATGACCCAATATATTATGTAACAGCTTGGATTCTACTTGAATCAACGCAGTTCAACGGGATGAATCGATGAGTAAATCGATCCAATGAAAAAGTTTGACATAGCCTCGTTACACCTTCCTTTTGGATACCTTAACTTAGTTTCTACACTGAACTATATAAAAGATCAAAAAGGTCCTTACCCCATTTACCCTTCAATATCAGGTAATTTTTCTTGATACAAACATTACATCAGGAGGAGAAAGGTGTGCGAGAGACACAGAAAAAATAAAACAAACTCAGAAATTTTTATGATTTATTTCCAGGGTTTATTTGATATGGTTTTATTTAAGTCGTGTAGATGTGGGTATTACCTTTAGTTTAGTCATGTATGTGAATCAATGTCAAGATATGTCGTTGTCTGTTGAGTTGGCTATTTTAATAAAACTAGACCTCCGCTACTTACACCATTTAAATATTAAGGTCTAAATATGGTAAGTAGATCTATATACTTCTGTAAGAAACCAAATAACCAAATTTCATCGTGTAAATCTACCTATGTTTTTGGATCATACCATCTCTACGGAACTCAGGTTTTATAGACTATAATACTTTTACTGAACTTTAGTGACAAGAAGGAAGACCGTTTAATGACTATTTCTTATACGAAATTTTCGACAGGGCTATATTACTTATACAGAAATTCTAATTAAAAAAAAGTCTTACTTATGAGAAACTTTGATTAAGCGTTGTATTTCTTAAACTGAGCTCTTGTTGAGATAGTATTACTTATATGGTTTTTCTACCCTTCCATGGACTTCTTGTACTTCTTTTGTTTTGTGAAGGGGTTTCATGTTAGATTGCTTATTGAAAATATAATTTCTTTCTCTGTTTACCACTTCTTCTAAAGAAACTTTATCGCCTAAACTAATCTCCTTACCTTCTGATTGTTTTAAGTCTGTCATTTGGTTGTCGCCACCCGGTTGTTTTAGATCTGTTAGTTGCTCACTGACACCCGGTTGTTTTAGATCTGTCAGTTGGTTGTTGCTACCCGTCTGTTTGTGAAGCTCCGGTTGTTTGTCATGTTCCAATTCCGTGTTTACAGAACTAAAGTACGATGAAAGTTCATCAGCAGCAATGTCAGGGGTAGAAGGAGTTTTAGATTTTTCGTTTTGTTTTAGGTTTTGTTTTTTGTCAGATGCTTTTGCAGCATCGGTTGTCTTCTTATTTAAAAAGAATGTAGAGTTGGTTGGTTTTAACGGAGCGTTATTTTCAACGTCCCATGTCACAGTATCTTCGTCTTTCTTCTTATAGTTTTCGTTTATTTTTTTCTGTAGATCATTACTCATAGATTCCATCAATGCTAGGGTTTCTTCCACGTTTACATCACCGGTTTTACTCTGCTTGTTTTCGTTCTGAGATTGTTTTTTCGTCGTTTTCTCTTCGTTAATATTATTGGTGTTTTCAAATGTTGTAGTTTTGGCGCCTTTCTCAGTAATTTGTATTAGACCTTCAGATAATAAAAATTTTCCGTTATCAACATCTTGAACTTCTTTTGGTTTTAATCTTTTCAAAGTTTTTGCCTTAGGCTTAGCGTCTTTTTTGGGCTCGGACTTTGCTTCTTGCGGAGGTTTAGGCGTGGTTTTTTCCTGGTCTTCCAGTTGAGCTCCTAGCGGAACATCCAGTTTGGATTCTAAGGGAATATCCGGTTTAGCTTCATTTTTAGCTTCAACAGGAGGTGGTTTTTTGCGATGTTTTTTTGGTGCAACAGGGGCTTGTTCCTCACTAACGGGCTGATGTTTGTTGCAACCAAACAATGTCAAGATTTTTGCTGCACATGGAGCTTCGTAGTCAACTGGTTGTACGCTGCCATCTTCTGCAGTACTACAAGAGTTTTGAATACTTTGACAAGCAATTTTACCGTTGAGCGGAGGGCAGCTACCCATCCCGGGACAAGCTCCGGAATAAGAAGCCATATCTTTTAAGACTTTTTGTCCCTGAGGTGTTTGATGGTATGGCGGCGTTTCTAAGATATCATACTCGGGAAGAGCGTGGTTTTCATACCCATATAACTGATTACTTGATTCGCTCGTATGGTCTTCTTTAAAATAAAATATGTTATTATCAAGTTACGCGTAGCATTCATTTTCAAACAAAGGAGTAGAAAATAATCATTCCTGATAGCTTAAATTATCAAAGAATGAATAATTTCTGGTAACTTAAATTAACAAAAAATGTAGAATTGTGATAAATCAAAGGTCAAATACCAGAAATGAATATTTTTGTTCCATCATAGGTCTATATTATGGTAGCATGTAATAAGCTAATTAGTAACAGTGCTACTGTTTTTGTGCTGAGATTTCAGTTATACCTACCTCCCACAGAATTTTATTAAAATGTTACATTACCTGTGTAGCTCGGTCTATCATGACTTTTTAGTGCTTGCTTCAATTTGTCAATTGTGTCAGGATTTGGTAGCTCAAAGTTTCCCCACACATCATTTTCAGGGAATCCCCCATATATATTAGGGTTTGGACTAACTGTATTAGGAGTTTCGTCATCATTCGCTCCCATTAAACCACCATCCTTTTTGATCAGACTTGAGATCTTTTGTGGAGATTTTATTTTAGATCTACCGATGGCATTTTTATCAACACCTTTGATTGCATGTAAATTCACATCATCATTCCACAATATGGGTGTACTTTTACCGAATTCGTCAAAAGCAATTACACCATCTCTACGCTTCTTTTCATCGTTTCTTGGTATGAGATTAGCATTTTCATCTGTAGGTTGCTTGGCAGTACCTAAAGTAGCAGCAAAACATGTCCGACCATTAACACAAGATACATCAAAGTGCAGCATCATTAAAGCGTAAATTAATTTCAACAGTTACCTTCTGTTATCAATTATAGAATTGTTTTAAAATTTACAACTTAAAGATTTTGTTTACTGTAAAGTTTCTGTTAGAAACAAAAAAGGAGACACCATGTATATAATTATTCGGCCCTTCTTACCATTTTTGTATCTGAAAGATTTCTTGAAAATGTGTTTCCTGCGAGTCCGTGCACCTATAAGTATAAAACGTTTTGTATGCTTTGATTTTTCATCAAATATTGTTTATAATAACAAGATATGTGTAACAACACCCAGATACGCGAAATAACACCCAGATTCGTCTATGAACAACCAGGGTTTATTAGCACCAATATACATGCTAACTATTTATATGTAAAGTTAAACAAAAATGAAAGGTCTCGCAAAAAACTTTCATTCATATATATGTCAATATAAAAATACGCCTTCGTATATAAACCGCCATAAAATTACGCCCGTTTATATAACCCAATATAAAATTGCACCCTGATGTGAAAGTACACTCAAATATATAACTCAAAAATATTAAACATTTGTAAAATACCTTGATGAAGTACTGCTAGGTGCAGTAACAATAAAATGATGCAAAAATATTTCATTCTTGCTAAAAAAACAAAACAAAAAATATGTTATTGGGGATACAAAATTGCCAAACTGTGGATCGTTCGACAAAAAAGTTAACATCTTACCTCGTCTTCTTAGCTCAATTAATGTTCTGAAACAGAATTAAGACAAAAGTTTATTGATGATGGTAAAGGGTTGGATAAAAGAGGCAAAGAAGATAAGTTACAGTCGTTTGCCCAGTTCATTTCGGTCAAGCGTAAATACTATCACGTGGAAAAAGTGTTAACTAAAGGCCTGTTGTAACTTTTCGATTTTCTTTTCTTTTCGATTTTAGAAACTTATATCATTAAATTATCTCTATATTTCTAAGTTGGCCTAATTCCTTGAATTAAGATTATTTCCCCAATTAATGTTGAAAAGAATTAAGATTTGGTCTCGGTAATCTAATGCTACAAAATAATGAAAGTTAACTTACCACATGGAGTTACGCTGTTACCAAAACATTTCTTTCACCCAAAACGATAATATAAACAGAAAAAATGAAAGAAGCCATTTTGGTTTCTTCACGGAATTGAATGCTTCGCGCAGCTATATGTGGTATACACACTGTGAGGTACATTGAATAAGTATTAGATATAAATATTTAAGGTGAAGCAGAGCGTAGTAAAACATAGTTTACATTTAAGAATAAATTCTTTTGTACAATATATACACTGAAACAACAGCTTGATCCAATCTCTAGTAAAACTTTTCTAAAAAAAAAAAATTATTTCTTGAAGAACTTCCAGTTTTAATAACTAGGTATTACACCTGTCTAAGAGGACGTGGTTTTGAAGAGGACTGCCGACACCAAATTTTGTGGAAACTTTAAACCAGCTTACAAAGCGTTTGTGGTAGACAAACATTACTTTATAACAGTTTTAAAATGGTCTACTTTAACCAATTTATATCTGTTTTTAATGGTTTTGCACTGGTCAATTTTTCTTTATTTTTTATACCAACTTTAAAGGGTGTAACACGGATCGATCTTTTTTACAATTTTTACCAACTTTTAAGTGTTTTACACGGGTCGATATTTCTTTATATGTAATGCTAACTTTTAAGGTTTTACACGGGTTTTCTCTAAAACTTATACTAACTGTTAAAGGTTTTACACCGGTCGATATTTTTTTATAGTTTATAACAACTTTTAAGGTTTTACACCTGTCGATATTACTTTAAAGTTATACCAACTTTTAGGTGTTTTACACAGGTCCATATTTTGTATAATATTTACCAACTGTTAAAGGTTTTACACAGCCTTTCTCTTTTTAAAATATTTACCAACTATTCCTTGTTTTACACTGGACAAATGTTTTTTTAAAACTTATACCAACTTTAGAGGTTTTCAATCTCTTCCGATCAAGAGCTATTGCAAACAAACGAATAATTATCTGTTGGCAAAGTTAACCCCCCCCCCCCCCCCCAAAAAAAAAAGTCTTATCTACATCTACACATAACAACTCATTGGACAGCCAATTTAAAGATGACTGTCTTCTTGAAATTCGATTATGAGTTGGCGATGTTTATTGTTTGGAACGTATTTACAAAGTTTTCTAGATCAGACTAGATTATCGAAGTATCGAAAACACCTGTACTCAGTATTTGTTAACAAATCTACTATTGTTCACATTGGCGATGATCTTTCTCTGACTGACCTTCTATTGACAAGTCCCTAGGTAATAGTGGTCATCCAGTTAACACATTTAATTCCCCACTGTCATTTAAAACATCTTCGAGCCGAAGATGTGTTATAGTTATTACAGGTGTGATATTACAGGAATGGTAAAAATACTTGCATCGACAAACGATATTTATACATTGGAAAATAAGGAAAAAATCCGGAATTAATTTAGAGTTGACTTAACTAGGAAATTAGAAAAGACTTCGTTCCAACTACAACAACCGAAATTAATTATATCAACCAAAAAGGGCTTATTTTTTCTTTATACATAACAAACTGCAGCAGGCCACCAAAGAAAAGCATAATACTTTGCAATGTTTGCAAAAAACTTAAGACGAAAAGCTATTAACAACGAAACTCTCGCGGAAGATCCGAAATAAGGTTTTTGTATCACCTATTTGTAAAAAAGGAACTCACTATCTTCCAATTAGTACACCAAAAATGGCAATTTTGATCCTTTACCCTTGCCGCGTCATATTGGGGTAAGGAGCCCTTGATTAAGAACCCCAGAATTTTTGATGAGCAAACGATGACAATATTTTTGTAAATGTGGTTTAAAAGAAAGTTGTAGGCAGTTTTTTTATTTCATTTTATTGTTTAAGGCCAAAAATAATTTTTTTTATGTATCTATAAAAATTCCGGGCCCCACTTTGTGAGGTTACCATGGGAGCCAGGTAATTTTTTTTCCAAAAAAAAATTAATTATTTGAAAGCAAATGAAATTTTAAGAAAAGACACAAAATTTGAGATTAATAGCACCAAAATTAAATGTTTTATTAAACAAAAACTAAGAGTGGGCTCTTTGATGGGGGGGGGGGGGGGGGGGGGGGGGGGGGGGGGGGGGGGGGGGGGGGGGGGGGGGGCGGGGGGGGGGGGGGGGGGGG
>JAUELD010125261.1:0-10644 GCA_031471615.1 Aglantha digitale | reverse complement strand
CGGGCACTATAGAACTTTTTCATTTTATATCAGCTGTTTCTACGGGCACTATAGAACTTTTTCATTTTATATCAGCTATTTCTGCGGGCACTATAGAGCTTTTTCATTTTTTATCAACTGTTTATGCGGGCACTATAGAGCTTTTTAATTTTTTATCAGCTGTTTATTCGGGCACTATAGAACTTTTTCATTTTATATTAGCTGTTTTTGGGAGCACTATAGAACTTTTCACTAATGTTTTGATGATAAAAAGGTAAAATTTAAATAGATTAAAAAATCATTTAGAAACTACTGAAGATAATAATCTTTTAGTTTGTTTGGTTTGATCTTGACGAGATCAATAATCTCTTAAATACAAACCCATCCACTAAAAAGTATTAAAATATATGTTTTTAAAACAAAAAGTTCTTTCAGTCCTACTCTGATGAATAACTGGATAGTGCTATAGCATCCATCAAGTTCAATAATAACAACAATACTTCTTTAGGTTCAACCCTACACTATATATTTAACGTACAGATGTATTTGATCGCGTTGACACAAAAAACAAAACAATTGTTACACAAAAACTGCTAGACAGGAGGTTGTTAGTTCATGTATTAACCATTAAATTTAGATACTCAAAACTAGCCAACTATTGCGAGAATAATTGCGACAACATGTATGGTTAACACGCAGTTCCCTAACGTTTGGTTTCCCTAAAGCCAAGATGCTAAATTATTAATGGTACTTTTTCAAAAACAAAAAGGCCATGTTACATCGTAAAGATAACACTTCAACTAAGATTGTTCAAAAATTTCTTGTTATATGACCCCCTAGTACTGAAATGTTTTGAGCTTCACCGTCAAAATTTGTCCTACTTGGAAAACGACGGCTTTTACCCGAGAACGGCCTATTTGAATTTTTTTTCCAAATTTTTTTTTTTTTTAAATATCACGTTATAGGTAATAGATATTAGATTCTATATATGTTTTTTCAATTTTTGTAGGATAGATAGTTTTTACTTGAAAGAATGAATATTTCCCAATTTTTTACTGTATGAACTTATAGGCTCCCTTTTGTGAATTTTGTTTTTCGTTAAAAACTTATTACTGTATATTTAGGTTGATAAAATAAATTTTTGTAACATCTTGCTGCTTTGTCTTTTTTTTTTTCATAATATCCAAGGTCAAACTTTATATACTAAAGTGGATTTTTTCATTAGAGTGGTTTCTTTTCACAAATATCTCTCCAACGCAGAATTTATTCGCAAAACCCTAGTTCGATGTTACAGAAAAATCTTTCACAACTCTAATTGTTTTTGTTTCAAGCCTCTGCGGTAAAGGTTTTTTGAGCGCGGGAGCCTATAATTCGGTGAATTGTAATGAAATGTCGTTCTGAGAATTGGGATTTTAAAAAAGTTTTTAATTTTTTATTAATTCAAAAGCTTATTGTTTATGGGATTTCTTACGCAAACATTGGAAGAGTATTTGATTTGAAAACCTTTAGCATTATAATACAATAAAAAGTTTTTCATTCAAATAAGAAATTCAAATTCCAAACAATTTAAAGAAAAACTTTTAATTATTTTAATTGGATGTTTTTATTTAATTATATTTCAAAAATGTTAGTAAAATTATATATTTTTGGAAGCATTTTTTTTGCTCTTTTATTTATTATAAAAATCAAAAGAACTCATTATTTTTTTATTTTTCCTATTCTGTATCCTTAAGTGGCAACGGAGGAGTTAGAGGGCTCAAGAAGAACACTATTGAGCCACTGCAGTCAGTGAAAAAGAAAAGTTTTCGGTGAAGTCCTCTAAAACAGCTTTTCATTTCAATCGAAATACAACTTTTTTCTTATATTTAAAAAAACGGTCTTGATTTTTACGATCAATATTCAGTGAAAATAACATGGTATCAGTGTTGCATGTTTAATTTGATTTAATAATTTCAACCTTTATTTAAGATTTAAACTGAGATTCTCTGGTTATTCAGCGTGTGTTGTTTTAACCTATATATTATCACAAATTTCCACTTGAAATGCTTTCATTATAATGATATATAGTTATTTTCCTGCTTTACAGAAAAGGTAACTGGAATTGTTTTGTAAGCTCGTTTTATTTTTAGTAAAAACAACCACAAATATATATAACAATATATAATTCCAAATATGTTATGTGAGTACAAGGTGAGTAATGATAAACATCTATTAAAGGAAGTTTAAAATGGCGAGTTGTTAAGCTAAACTTGATAAATTGTCGTAAAACAATAACATCTTTCATTCTCACCTCAACGATTTAAATATCTTTTTCTTACATTTGATTATTTATTTGTTAATATGAATGCGGTAAAATTACTTCGTGCTAAAAATTCGCGCGGTCAAATATTTTTTATTGCTAAATTCCGAAATAGATTCTATAGGCCGCTTTATTTATCATATTATTTCTTGTTTAAATGAGACATTTGGCATGCTTATTTTTTATTGTGACTGCTTGTTTGTTTTTAGAAACAGGTGTATGTTATTAATACATAATTGAAGTATAAATTTTTAGAGAGTTTACTTTTACATCAAAAACCGAAAGTAAGAGAAGGTTTGATCTACCATAAAGTTCAAGATGACCATGAAAAGTAAGGCAACGTAACCTCAACATACTGGATGTTGTTTTTTGTTTACACTGCAGTCTCTCTCGAGCCTAGGAAGCCTAAGCTATGTTCGAAGAAGAAAGAAATTGGAGACCAGGATAGATGAGGTTCAAGATGGAGGTAGTACGAGAAAAAAGGAGTTCGAGAAATGACCAGGGAGTTCGAGAAATAAACCAGGGAGTTTAAGACAGACAAAAGTCCGAGATAGAGGGAGTTCGAGATTTTTACCTTATTTAGAGGAAGGTCGAGAAAGTTTGTGTACGAGAGGATGTAGTACGCGACAGACAGAAGTTCCAGATAGAAGGAGTTCGAGAAATAGTGAATTTCAAGATAGAGGGAAGTTAGAGAAAGAGGTAGTTTAATACAGACAAAAGTTCGAGATAGAGGGAAGTTCAAAATAAAAAGAAGTTTGTATTAGACAGAAGTTCGAGAAAGAGGTAGCATTAAGTGGAGGGATAGAGTTTCAAAGAGGTTTAATATTTCGACGATTATTTGTCTACCATCACTTTCCATATGATCAAGCATACTAGACTAAAAAACAAACAGTTTCGTACCACATATGCTGTACCGAAATTAATTTTGTTGTTCTTTAGATTTAACGTTGATATGTTTTTTGGCGGTCTTCTTAACCGACATGGCATTGACATCAGACAACGAATGTGATTATAATGGCGTAAGCTATAAACATGGTGACATCATTGCAACGTACCTCTGTAACATTTTTTATTGTGGAGGTTCGGGTGAGATCAGTGTAAAATTTAAAGAAACCAAGGAGTGCGAAAATGTAAACAAAATCCATGATTGATACTCCTAGGTGATGTGTAAATTTTAGTGATGTATGTGTGTCTTAATACGTAATCATATTGAAATATATGTTATTATGTTCTTCGTGTAGTTTTTATTTTGAAGATGTGTTGTTGTGATGTGATCTAAACAAACCTCATTTTAAAGGGGTCCCCCAAATTTGTATTAAAACAAAACCTTTTTGATTTATAGTTTTTGTTCTTGAGTTGCTGAATAGCGTGATCTATTCTACATGTAGGGCCATTTAAACTTGTAATTCTTGTATATTTTGAAACACAACTTAAGTAGCGAATAGCAGTTTTAATAAAAAGTTTAAAATACTAACATAAAAAAATTGTCTTATCAGGTTTTAAGCAATTAGTGAAATATATCGAAAACAGTAATGAATATAAAAAACACTTACTAAGGTGTGTTTCCTTCTTAATGCTTCCATGGTTACAGAGACAAGTAGAGAAAAAAAAAACGCAACTGCGTTATTAAAATTATTCTTATTTCTATTACAAATCTACTGACGTTTTTCTCTAGCGTTATCAAATATGGCAGATACGCTTGCAAACACAGCATTCATCGGTCTATCGGCATCTATTCTTGTATGAAGATTTCGTTTTCGGTAAAAATCAATTAAAGGCGTTGTAGATTTTTTATATGCGTCTAAACGTTTACGTAATGCAACCTCGTTATCGTCACTGCGACGAACAAGAGGTCCACCAGATATCTATTAAAAGTAAAGTATTTGTTAAAGTGGACATATTGTTACTTAATCATATGAGAGATAAAAGTCTAGTTTAATCAAATACACTTCAAACTTAATGCGTAACTTTAAATAACCACAAGAACGGGACCACGAAATAATAATCACAGTCAAAGAACTTATGCATCAAAACATTTTATTGACCAATTTTACAAAGAGAATAAATATTTTCTATTTTTTTTCACGATGAACTTAAATGGATTTTCAAGGTGTTAGGACATGTTTGTCTCAAATTAAAGAGCTTAAATTGAATGCAAATTCATTCAATTTATAAGGGTTGTTAACATCAAAATTGCTGGATCTAGTTAAAAAAAATTGTTGAAATTTTTCACTTCAACATTTTCCAATTGTGTAACTTTATATTAAGGTATCTTGAGAAAGAAAAAAGCTTTTTTCATGAAATAAAAATTGTTGATCTAAGTTTTTAATCTTAACTTTAATCTGAAACAAGCTCGATTTAACACCTTTAACAACAACAAACAAACAAATAAAAAAATAAATTCAAAACAGAATACGAATGAAACCAGCTTACGTCATCTGTCATGTGTTTTTTCGGAGGATTAAAAACTTCATGGTAAGAGCGACCACTTGACAAGTGAAACAGCCTGAAAGTTAACCCAAAGAGAACATTGTAAAAGAAAGTTACACACATTATACTATGACAACAGGGGGTATTAGAAAACTTTTTATTTTGTTTATCCCACACAATCATTATATTATAACTGCTTTCATGTTGTTATGTTTTTTATAAACCATAAGCTTATAACGTAGCTTATAAGCTTATAAGGTTGAAACCAACCGTCTAATATAGAATAGCCATGGTTAGAAAGTAAGATTATGACGGCCCACTGGTCAGAGTGGCGCAATGTCCGTGGTTCTAGATCGAGTCCTCCGACAGTCCTTGTGAGCAGTATATAAAAAAGCGCAACTGTTAACAGCACCATAGCCTAAAAAGGAGCATTTAACTTTACCAGAACCTTGGGTCATAGCCCCTCATATTGTCACTGACTTCTGGGAAGACTTTTAAAATTTAGACACTCACTACACTGCAAAAACAAAATGGAGTTTAACCTTCCTGTTACTCTTTTTATCAGAGTATCTTCGTCCACATGGAATTCAATAACATGATCTAACGGACGTCCTCTCTGGTCTAATAATTCATCAAGCTGAAAGTAAATAATAATGTGAAAAATATATAAAAACTTTCCCAAGTCACCTATGTAAAATAACTAACTGGTGAAAGCGTCATAATAAACACAGTTAGAAGCATGTAAACATATGAAAACAAAAGCAGGTAAACAAAACCTAAATCTAACTGGAAATGGACAGAATTAATTTTCTTCGTTCCATTACAAGCAAAAAGTAAAGGAATAATTATTATATTGCTTTCAATATATGATATAATAAACGAGATAGAAATAACTACATGTGCTTGATGCTTGAAAAAATAAATATTATAAAAAACAATCTTACATGCAGTTTTAATAACAACTGTAGAATTGTTTCCAGTATGCTTACCTTGGTGAGTATTTTTGTAACCTACCTTTAAAAAAGCATTAAATTAGGCTATTATAGAAAATTTACCTGCCACCTGTACTGCACTATCTATAATGGTTAATGATAATGTTTCAAGTTAATGTGTACCTTTTCAGCTTGTGGGATAGTCCTTGGAAAGCCATCAAGAAGAAATCCATTTTTACATTCTGGTTTGTCTAAGTTAGAATCGATCAATTCAACAACTAAATCATCTGTAACTAACTAAAATAAAAAAAATGATGGTTATTTAAATATATTTAAAGAGTCTCCTCCTTATCACCCTAAGACTATTGGTTTATTATAGAAAAAAAAGTCTGAATGCTGAAATTACAATGCATAAATATGAGAAAAAAAGACTTTAAATTGACTGTTTCATCTCATAATACAGCAAACAAGTTAAAACATATTGGAAATTATGAAAACTCCTGAAACCCAGCAATGTCAACTTTTAGATTTATATTGTCCTCTAAGTTCATACAAAAATTCAGAAAATACCAGAAAAAAGTGACTGTAATTGACTATTAAAAATCTATTCAGTTGCTTTGTCTTTAAGAATAATCAATGAAACTATCTATTGTATACATACAAAAGCTCTTTTATTAAAGGCCAGTTTTCAAATAAAACCAACAAATGAAAGAAACAATGAAAAACCAAGGGCACTTTATTTAACTCCTTAACTTCTTAACTTAACTTTAACTTGCAGATTACAGATTGCTTTGTTTAGCTTTTGATTTCAAGATATTTTATTTTGAAACTAATTATTTACCAGCCTAAAATATTCAAAAAAGACTTTAACAGTAAACCCAAATTATCTGTTCTCTTCAAAATAAGTAATAATGTATTGTACAAGTGACAATTCAAATTTAATAGTCTCTTACTTGCCCAGCATCAATAACACCTTTTATCTTTTTTCCAAGATCAGATCCAGAAGCAATGACAGCCCTCAAAAGATCACCTTTGTTATAAATACACTAGAGATTATTCCACACACATAAATAACTTCTGCTAATTGTAACCTAACCTTGAGTTTACATTTTAACACACTATTTACACAGAAACTTACTTAGTTTTTGTAAGCATTATGATATCATTTTACTAAGAAAGATAAAATAAAAAAAACACAAGCTACAATTTTTTCTCCAATTTCATTTCATTTCACTTTTATTAGAACTGCTTATTGAGAAATTTATGTTTTTTAAAATATCAACTTGCTTTGATTTATATAAAAATATTAGGTAAAAAGTTTAAATAAAATCCTTTTCAATCACAAACTCGATGTGTATTTTAATAGCTTTGTTCCACTTTATTTCTTGTAAAAAATTGTTATCATAAATGGCAAGTTCTAATCAATAAAATAATTCTGGTAGTTAGTCTTCATAAATTGCTTTTGAAAATCTCAAAAAACAACAACACTAAAAATAAATTTTATACCTGTAGCTAAATGACAAACACAATATCGATCTACAAGCTTTTGTGACTAAAACAACAAAAAGCGAAAATTCATCATAAAAATATATATCAATTATATCAAATATATATTAAATACAAAAAAACGATGCCATTAGTATTAAAACAGTTTTTAACATACACTTTCGGACTAGAAGAGTGAAAACGGTTTTTCCAGGTACTAAATGTAAATTTATATTTGTTATTGACTTCATCAGGATCATCAGAAATTCAAAATAAGAGAGATAGTAGAAAACAGAGCAGTGGTTCAGTATTTATTAAGTTTACAAACCAAATAATGCAAAATATTAAAGCCAAGATAAGCACTTATATTGGAAACTATATATAAATAAACTTATAAATAAATAAGAATAATTTACAAACAATTAACAAATATAATTATTAGTTATTAATTAAAATAAATATTTTAGTTAATTAGTTTACAGTAGTGAGATAAAGATAGAGTCATTATGAAAATAATTAATCATGATAAAAAAAATCAACAAAATCCAGGATAATACTGAACAAATTTTTGGTAGTTTAAAGCGACTGGATTTTTTGGAATGGTTAAATTAATAATAACGCAACCAATTTATATTGACACATCGATGTATTTACATATATAACTTTTTATAAATATGAATGATTTTACAGTTTTTACAAACAAAACTTTTGCAGTTATGGCATTCATTTACTTCCATGTGGCAGACCAACTCCATTCAGATCTTAGATTTAGCTAAAAATCACACTTGATCTATGTTAAACAAACTTTTTTTAATTTTTCTTTAATTTTTTTTTCAGAAAATATTCTGCTTCTATCAATCAAAAAATAATTCACATGATGGCAGCAAATTATGTAATCAAGGGTATGTATGCAACTAGGAGGGAATGGGTTTAAAAACCTGTTATCTGTAAAGAAATATATGTAAATATATTCCATATATTATATATATACGCCTGCAACCTATTATTTACAAAAATAAATTTTTATAGATAATAAATTACTATAAACGGCTTAACGCACGGGACAGTCACGCTCTGATTTTATTATGTTTAATATTGTATAAATTTGTTATTCTCAAATTACCTGAGTGCCTTTTCCAGAACCTGGTGGACCCATAAGAATTCCATTAATTCCTTTCCTCGATTTTTCAGACCCTGTATCAGTTTTGACGAAAGTCTCAGTTGTATTAGTTAAAGGAGACATCTTTCGAAAGTCAACTTCCGAGTGGCGGCAGCTCTTCTGAGCAGAAAAAGAACAATTTTCTTACTTTCATTTGCGCAATCGTGTAAAATTATTTACAATAATAATGGCGCTATAACTTGTCAATAATACTAAAATAATATATTAGGAATCATTCTAGAAATTGTAAAATATTATACAATTCTTTTAATTTCTGAAATTGACATTTGATTATAAATTTTAATGACAGTATAACTATATTTTTTTATTTTATCATTAGAAATTTCTATTTACTAAAGTCAAGTATTATTTTTTGAAACAATTTCTCGCCTGCATTGCCAACTACAAATAAGCGTTCCACGTGCGTGAATAAATAAGCATTCGTATCATTCACCCTTGTAAGTAGTGAATTACCATTTTTAACTGTCTAATATACGAAACAAACACTTGTTAGAACTATATCCAAGTTGGATTCCATACTTCTAGCTAGGAAGATCTTCCCCTAATAGTAATCAATAAGTTCTGACTCCGTGCTTTAACATAAAAAATACCAAAAATGATTTATTTTTTATTAATTTATAGGTGCTTATAGCGAAGTATCTGCTTATGAATCTTTAGAATAAACGTTTACTGTAATATAGAAACATTAAAATGCTTAAATGTAGAATATGTAGAAATAAGAATACAATTTACAAAGAAACTAAATAAAATATTTAGCTAGGCTAGCTATATTTATATATTTGATTGAAATATATAAGAATGAGGTAGATGTTATGAATTGAAATTTTATGAAATGTACGTGTATATATTGTGCTATGCGATATTACATCTAAATGTTAAATGTTAGAATGTTGACTTTGACACTGTGGTTAATTTAGTGGGACAGTGTCAAAGTCAAATGGAAACTAAAAAGGATAGAAAAATTTAACGAGATGATTATTAATTATAAAAAACAAGGTTGTAAATATTTTTTAAAAACAAATGCAGAAAACTGTTTTGCCCAAAAAGTAGTACGAAAATCCAAATTACTTTATTCAAAACTTTAACTCTTTACAAACTCTCTTTATATTATTCTTACAAGAAAATTATTGTCCTTACTCTTTACAAAAAGTCTAATGATGTAAAAAATGGTCAAAACAACTGTAGCTTCTAAGCTAAGACTTTACTACTCCAAGAATCAACATGAAAAATTAAGTATTATATTTATGAAATACTTTAAAGCAAAAAGAATATTCGATGAATGATGCTCTTTTTTTCTACATTTGTGTCTACATTTTCTTATGTGTTGTCAGATCCCACTTAATGGAGAGCAACTTAATATTCATTAAACAATATCTGTTTTATTATTATCTCCTCAACTAATGTAGGATTTGATCATGTTTCTCAAGGATCTATGCTTTTTTCGGTCTAAATAGGCTTGCACATTTTAGTTATGCATTTTTTTTTAGTTTTTTCAAGATTATTTTTTATGTATCTAGATTTTATAATAAAGTAAAATAAAGTATTAAAAAATAATGCAAGAGTTTTCTTCCTTTAATGGTATCATCTATTTTATGCTTCATTGTTCATTTTATCTTCTTGCTATAAACTTTTCTGTTATTAACTTACATATACATATGTTTCATTAAGTTTAATTTTAGATAAAATAGTGATGTTGTTTTGTCTTTTATTCTCTAGATTATTTCTTGAAAATACAAAAACAACAACCAAAAAAAAGTGAAATTATGATTTAAAATGAAAGTTAAAGTTATTTCCAGAAATCCAGAAGATTACATTCGTGGCTCTGTTAATGAAATCAATCGAGTGCCACGAAATCTAGATCCTAATTTGCATCCGTTTGAAGCTGCCAGAGAATACACACGGGCTGTAAATGCGGCAAAATTGGAACGTGTATTTGCCAAACCATTTGTTGCATCTCTTGACGGGCATACTGATGGTGTCAATTGTTTATCAAGAAACCCAAGAAATGTTTCATCAATAGCATCTGGAAGTTGTGATGGTCAGGTAAATGTTGCAATAATTGGTTTACTGAAAGTATCATATAAATTTACCATGTTCTGTTTGTCAGTGACATGTTTTCTCCCAAACCAACTGAAGACCAATTTCGCTCAAAAAGGTCAATTACAAAAATAATAGCTAAATAAAGGCTTCACACTCTGACATTTAGTGTCATTTATATCGAAAAATCTTGTATATATAGCTGTTATTCAAGGTCAAAATGTGGAGTTGAATCTTCCAAATAAGCATTACATGTTCCTATTTCATCCTATACTTTTTGAATAATTCTGCTTGATACAATT
>JAUELD010125151.1:0-16253 GCA_031471615.1 Aglantha digitale | reverse complement strand
ATACCTTATGAATATATGAAGCTATATTTGTACAAAGTTTAAACATCACACCTTACATACCTTATGAATATATGAGGCTATATTTGTACAAAGTTTAAACATCATACCTTATATACCATATGAATATATGAAGCTATATTTGTACAAAGTTTAAACATCACACCTTATATACTTTCTAAACTTTATATCTTGTTAATTCATTTATTTATTAATGTTATTTTTCTACGGTTATGATTAGTCATTAGGTATTCCACTTATAATACTACTTTTCTATTTATTTATATATTCGTTTGTCTGAATTAAGAAATAATAATTCTGAGATCTATAGGAGGGGCGGAGGAAAATTAATTTGAAGGTAGTACCAAATACCAAAAATATATATATAAAAAATAAAAGTTTGGTTAATTTTTTCAAGGAGATTTTTACATAGGAATTTTAACGGACAAAATTATGATAACCTAAATAATATTTAATACCCTTTGTTAAGTTATCTAAAATGTGTATAATTGTAGCTCGTCCTAATACGTTAACATGCGTTTTTAAGCTCTGCACCGAGCACGGGTATATTTTAGACTTATAGTAACATTGGATTAAATGCGTAGGAATTATAAAAATAGTTGCAAGGATGTAATGCAAAATAACGTACTTCAAGCACAACTTAGCCTTTTAAAAACAAGTTTGTTTAAAAGTCTTTTAATCAAACACGTTTATGTTAAGATAGATGATATATTTATGGAATAGTATAAAGTAGAAGGACATAAACAAAATTATTAGGAAATTAAAAAAGTATTCTTTATTAGTTCTAAATTAATTTCTACGTAAAACTTTATCAGATCACCAGAACTTAAACATCAGTATTAATTTCATCATCTTAATCACAGACAGGCAGTCAACATACTGTTATGTGACAGGTGTGTCTTAAGCCTAAAAATAACAAGTCATGACATATTACTATGATATCTTTGTCTTACTGCGCATTTCACAGAAGTACCGTTTAAATTTTTGCTGCCTCTGTCATCTTCATTTTTAAAGTTGGATTGTTGGATGCAAATTGATTTTAATCAGACGTAAAGAATATTCATTCACTAACCACAAACATTCTACTGTTGATATGGAAATCTTCCATCAAAGTATATTCAGGAGTGACGCACTCATTTACAAGAGGATATTAACAACTTTAACAGTGGTTAGAGGAATGGATACATAGATTCAATACAGACAAGTGTTATGTGTTCATGCAAGGGTTTTTTTAAAATATTCAACATACTCATCGTTACACCTTATATGACGAAGAACACGACCATGTGTATAAAGAGGAAGACGAGTGTTTCAATAATGACATACTTGACATATATTATCAAAAACTGAAAAGGGGAAAGGGAAAATGATGGGGCTAATAAGGAGAACATTCAGTTAATTCGAACCGGATTACGTTTACCTCGTTCGTAAGGCCTTATTCCACATCTACGCAAGCAAATATGTCGGACAATGTTCTCAATCACGCGCAGCTAAACTGATCGACGGAATAATATATTTGGAGTACACTTAACTTGTTCATGGAGTCCAAACAAATTCATTTTTAATCTTTTTAACTGATAATGCTCTCATGGACAAAACAATCTTTCACTGAAAGTTGCTGAGGCAAACAACACCGACACATTCTCGATGAAGCTTTATATAACTTCTAATGACATCTAAGGGAGTATGAGACAAGCTGGCCCAGTTGTTCGAGAGTCAATACGAATATCATCTTTGTTTTAAATGTTTTAATTTTCAGCCGGGATGAAAACGGTTAACCGGGTCAATATCTTAATACAGTATTGTTTTGGTTTATTATTTCAGGCAGGTTTTACCTTAAAAAGATAAATAAAGCAAACAACGAAAGAAGAAAACAATATAACTCTTATCTCATTTATTGTCTAACAGGTTGCGACGAGCACACTGATGCAAACTTTGAAACATAAAATTAAAAGCTAGGTACTGTGGCTAAGTCTTGAAAATACTCGGTAGAAAGGTTATGATGCTATTTGATTGACGCTTTAAAATCCTGATTTGACAGTGCCGTAGCACTGTCAAAAGAATTCTATGGGAAAGATGGTACAAAGACTACGATTATTAAACTGATTATATTATATGTCATTGTATCGTACTATTAAACATTGAATAAACCTAACTCTCCCGAGCGTAGTTGCGGTACTCGGTGTTTCTCATAGACCAAAAATTCCTTTTACAAAGCCTTTTTTTTGGATACTATCTTTTTATAATGTGTAGCTACTTCTGTGCGTCCTTTTAATCTATAGTTTTGATATGTGATATCTTGAAAGTATATGTGTGGTACACTTATCACTCTTGTGTACATAAAATATAAAAAAAACTCTAATAAAGACTGAGTTACACAAGCAAACAAAAGGATTCAGTGAAGTGCAGTGTAAAGACATGTTTATAAAGTAAAAACTGCTGTTTCTACTTTACTTCTGTTTTATGCTTGCTTCATTGTTTTATTCTGTAAACGTAATAGTTTACGGTCGAACACACCACTGACACATTCCATAAGACCTAAGTTCTCGGCATGTAAGGCTTTGCATCACCAAAGTGTTTTGAAGATCAGAAGATGGTATATATGTACACCCAACAGGTTTTTTATGTAAATCTTCATATGAAAAACGAGAAGACCTTTTAAATTAACTAAGTGTTTTTTTAATTTAAAGAGAATATAACATGATAAAACTTGCTGAAACTGCACAAGAAGAGACAGTCTAGTCATCGTTTAACAAGCTGAACCGAAACGTTTGCTTGTTTGCTCTTTCACTGTTTTAAATCTCCGTCATTAAAATTTTGTTTTTTTCAATAAACCTCACTACACGTAGACAATTCACTCTAAGTGTAAACCAGCCATGCATTTGCTTTTTTTTCTCCACTTACAATGAATGGTCATATAAGAAAAATATGAGAAGTTTGTAATTTTAGAATATATATATATTCTCACATACGAAGTATCAAAATATATGGTGAATAGAAAAATATTTACATCATAGAAAAATAATACAATCTTAAGTTTTACAACTAATAAGTACGGCACCGACAGCAAACTTTTTTTCTGATGATAAGTTATCACTAACACAATTCACACCTAACGCGATATCCACTTAGTAAAATTCTCATTACGTATTAAGACTAAAATTACATCTAAAAAACTCCTATGAATATTTATAAAAATAATAAAAAATAAGAAACATACGAAAGGCAAGTAAATACAAAATTATAAAAAATATTTAACACGTCATGCTACGCAGTATGTTATTCGATTACAGCAAGAAATACTGAAACAGGTATTCGACAGCTAGTAAAAGTAGTATAAATTGTCGGAGGTCAATCGATAGCAGGTGTCTACAAAATATTGCCTACGTTTAAACATTTTACTCAAAGTCTTTAAAGTTTAAATTATTCATTTTTAACAGTCACTTTAAAATTGGTTGCTGGTTTGCATGCAAATAATTTTATATGTTGTTTCAAACTCCAGGGACATCGAAATGATTTTTTGCAATTATCACAATTTACAGCTTTTCGGGCTTTATCGTGTATTAGCTCGTGTCTTTGCAAATTAGCTTTCTGTCGAAAAGCTTTTTGGCAGACTCTGCATTGGAATGGTTTCTTATCCATATGTATCAATTTATGTTTCAGCAAGTTGGCTTTTTGCGAAAATTGTTTACCGCACACGTCACAAATAATCTGGGTATGGGCTGATCTTTTATGTGCTTCTAGACTTGCCATGGTTGAAAATAATTTCGAACAGGAGTCACAGTGCAAAGTCGCTTTCTTTTTGATGTTGCCTTTATTTTCTTTTGATGTATTTATGTCCGGTTGATCAATAGCGTCCGATGGGACCACAGTTAAAATGGTTTCATCGTCGTCATCTTCATCGTCGTCTTCCACGTTTATTTCAGACGTATCAATCATCCCCTTGTACGATGGAGTGACGTCTTTGTCGTCAATCATCGTGGGAAGTTGATCGTTTTCATCGTTGTTGAAGTTATATTCGAAATCAACAGAGCGCTTTTTGACGATGTGTCTTTTGTGATCTTCGCCGTTTATACTGTTTTCGTCAGCGAACTCTTGTTTTACGTCGACTTCGCTCTGCATGAACTCATTGGACGCTTCTAGACTGATATTCAACATTTCGTCTAAATTTTCGTCATCGTCTTCATTGCCGTTGATTTTATTACGTTTGCCGTTACGATGTGTCTGGATATGTCTTTTCAAATTACCCTTTTGGTTGAATCTTTTGGTGCAGATGTAACATGAAAAGGGTTTGTCGCCCGTATGAATTAGGGTGTGCGTTTTTAAAGAAGCCATGTGATTGAAACGTTTACCACACGTTTCGCATGCGAAATCGCGATTTTGAGAATGGGTTAACTGGTGACGCTGCAGGTTAGATCTTTGACTGAACGGTCTTTGGCAAATTTGACATGAAAACGGTTTCTCCCCGCTGTGTGTAATAACATGTTTATCTAAACCTGCTTTATGATTAAATCTTTTTGAGCACAAATGACAGCGATAAGGAAAGCTACCCGTGTGGAGCAACATATGTTTTTCTAAGCTGTACTTATAAGTCAATTCTCTGTTGCAGATCTTACATATATAACTACCACGTTCATAACGCCCTTTGGTTTCGTATTCCTCCCAACCACCGACAATGTTGTCTTTGATGAAATCCTCGTTTTCTTTTATGAGACGTTCTTCATTTTCATTAACTAACGAGGCAAAACCATCATCTGAACCTGAGGCGACAAGAGTTTCATCGTTCGATATTTTACTACTAATTTCATCTTTAACCGACGACGTTGTTTCGCTACATTTCATGTTAGGCTCCATATGAGCGACAGAATAATGTTCTCGCATGTGTTCCTTTGTAGAAAATATTTCTTTACAAACAGGACATCTTGAAACGCGTTGCGTAGCATTATTCGAAGGTAAAACACTATTTGTAGACGACGTAGGAGAAACACTTTGATTAGTTAAGATAGTAGGTAGCAACACTTTAGTATCAACTGCTTTAACAGCTGCACTTACAGCTTTCGTAATATCGGTATCGAAAGCAAACGAGCCTTGGGTGTTTATAGTTACACCACTGGTAGATGGACAATCCGATTCGTTGTTGATGGGATCCTCAGTATGGCTGCTCATGTGGGACTCCAATTTCGCTACGGACATAAAAATTAAACCACAAGTGTTGCATTGCAATGGACACCCTTGGTTCTCTTCGTAAGCCTTTGTGATGTCACAGATGTCATTGTTCTGTGGGTCGGTATTCGACGGGAAGCCTTTCTGATGGCACTGCAAGTGTTGACTAAATATGATAGGTGATTCGAAAACAATATCACATGTTGCACATCGAAAAGTTTGACCAGGTGTCGATTGTTCGAAGAATTTCTGTGGCAACGAAATATTAGGAGTTGCTTCTTCAATATGTTCGCTAAAATGACGTTCCAAATTATCGCTTGTGGGAAATGCTCTATCGCATAAATAGCATTGGTTAGTACCATTACCTACATGCACTAACATGTGTCTTTGAAGATTAGTACGTGATACAAACAAGCGATTGCACGTTTGGCATATGAAACTGCTTGACCCATTCGTATGTATGGAGTAATGCTTCTGTAGCGATGGACGCTGGCGAAAAGATTTTCCACAAACGTAACACTGAAACGGACGTGAGCCAGAATGTATCATCATATGTTTGGTTAAATTCACTTTTTGAGCAAACATTTTATCGCAAATATCACATTTAAAAACAGGTGCATTTTTGGCTTGACCGTCAGGCGAAGGTGTTCCTGCTTTGATATGTGTTGCTGCGGTGGAAACTGAGATCGTAGAACTACCATCTTTGACAGGCTCCTCAGCACGTACGATCTGTAAAGCTTCTACTAAACTTTCATTGATAGCGTTATTCACTTCCGATTCATTTGGTATCGAATTCAACGCGTGCAACAAGTCTTCTTTCGAATGCTCAGTATGTGATAAAATATGCCGCTGCAAGTTCGCTTTCTGTGTGAACGATTTTCGACACATGCGACATGAAAAGGGCCGACTCCCATCGTGGATATGCATGTGTCGTTGCAAATTTACTTTCTGTGTGAAACGGCGCAAACAGATGTTGCATTGGTGTGGTTTGATGCCACTGTGCACAATCAAATGAGTTGATAAGTTTGTACGGTGACGGAACTGTTTTCCACATATGTGACAGTCCAGCGATGATGAGCGATTAACATGTATCAGCGAATGTTTTGCACGATCTCCTTCGCTCGTGAACATTTCATCGCACAAGTTGCAGCGGTAAAGCTTTTTACCATCTTGTAGAATTTTTTCAGTAGATTGGTTTGTTGACAAACTGCCAGATTTAGACATCAATGCATCATTAACTGGTTGGAAGTCTAAAGTTGTCATGGACGGCTGTTGATTGGATTCATTGTTCATGAACACGTCATCATCATCAGGTTCGTGTTTTCGAACTTGCAGATTGCTTAAAATAGATGCACTGTTTAGATTTGCGTTATTCATGTTGGGAGCGACTGTAGTGGCAATAATCAAAGTCGCAGGTTCTAAAAGAAATATAATAGTTGAATAAAACGTAAAGTACAGTTCGTAAATATTTTTTTAAAATCATTTCTTAAAGTACTTTTACATAATGGATGTAACTGATAGATTGACCTCCACCGAAACAACATTTCCAAGTTTGTCATCAAACACTTACTTGCAATGTGCTGTTTTTTTGGTAATATAAAGACTTCATTTTTTCTTTGATGGGATATTTGCTGATGTTGTGTTAGCTTCGAGTAATCAAGAAACGTATCATGGCATATGGAACACTGATATAGCTGATCTAAAGGCTGAGTGTGGATCAATTCCTTCTCGTGTTTGTCTGCATAATGTGATTTTAACTTTTTCCCATTGTCAAAGATTTCTGTACAAAATTTGCAGTTATAGGTTCCCGGTTTCAACAGATTGGGTGGATCATTTTTTAACAGGCCCACTTGTTTATGCATGAACACGTGCTGGTTGAACTTGCTCTCTTCGTAAAAACATTCAGTGCATCTGCTGCAGCTGTACACCACGTTATGAGATGCGGAAAGCGAAATGCTGCTGGAGGAATGTGAAAGCATTTTGGATTGTTCTATAAATATAGGGTCCGCAATGTGATGTTCAATGGCTTGTGGTGTGGAATCTGGGAACAAGTTGGTTATATTGTCAACATTGGATTTCAACGATTGAATGTTAGTGATCACGTGACTGTTTGGAGAGGAAATGGGAAGAGCATTTGATGTAGTGATTTCTTGAAATTGATACGGTGATGCAGCAGATTGTTGGGAGTAAGGTAGCACACCTTCAGTAGCTTCGATTCCTTCCAACGGACTTAAAGGTAGTTTGGCCATGTAGATACCACTGTCACTTAGAACTTCTTTGTTTTCTACCTTATTCTCACTTTGACCATTGTAATCGAAACGATTTCTCTCTTGCGAGTCAGGTGCCGAGTTTTCATCACTGGCGAGAATGTCTAAATAAGCAAAACATTATTTCAACACCGTATTCGATTAGCTACTGTGAGATCATCGTAATACTCGACTCATTGAGACATCATGTCAAGTCAAATAAACTCACCATCTTGTCTGCTTTTCTGCAACCTCGAAATGATAGCGTTGATCCCCTTTCGTTTAGGTTTATTTGCTTCTATGGTCGAGGAAGTGTGAACTTTGGATGCCTCTGGGATTTCAAATGACACGTATTGACTTCTATCACATATTATATCGTCAAGCTGAAAAAAGAAGAACAACTTATTAGCCCGCTAGTTCGATTTACCGCTTGAACAATCAATGTACCGTTTGTTTAATTTACCGCATATATTGTGCCGCTTAAATTACGTTAAAAACGTCGAAAGATCGAATCGACGATATGCAGAAATTATTTAAGGCTGTTTTAATTCTCAGACAATCATTAAATCTGATAAGACGCTCTTGTTATAGGAATGCATGAAACAACGAGACAAATAATGGCATTGTCTATTTGGCTACTATCAAATATACATGTGGTCGCATTAAATATATTCGCATCTTATGAAATATTGGTATTGATTTAACCTGATTAAAATAATAAATTGGTGAATTTACCAGTGTTTTTTTATTCTGTGATGATTCTTCATGACATTTTTTAATGGTCAAAAACTCTTCTAACAAAGTTGGCACTAAATCTTTCAGATACGCTTCGTCCTCCCAACTGTTTTCCCATTCTACTTCATACTGCCGCTGTCCATTCTACATAAGAAGAAACTTGATTGAAATGCTATTGTTAAAGTTAACAACGATCACAGAATACATTAAGGACATAAGTATATACTACACCAGATTGATTGCACATAAGTGACTCTTTATTGTCTGGTGTAGCACCGAGGATGAAAAACTTTTCCATTACGACTTATGCCAATGGCCATCTGTGGGAATTATTACTTAAGTAACAGGTACAGCGTTTACGAGTCAGTAAAAATATCGTAGTTATATAATTATAAATGAATAATTTGTACAAATTTGATATCTTCAAGTTTGTCTAAGAGGTTGTAGAAAAATGAAGGAAGTACATAGCTTATTTTATATAGCTAATTGTAAAACAGTTTTTTTAAATTCAACATAGCTATATTGGAATATAATATCACATGTGGTGAATGAAAACTAATCTTATTTGTTTACCTTTACTGAAAATCCTGAAGAAAAATATGGAAGTACTTATCCTGATAGTATTTCATAAACGAATTTCTAAGATTATTTATCAAAACAGAAAATGAGACAATTAGGAAAGAAAACAATCTTTTATTTGTCTCGGAAATATTTTCACAACGCTTACCCTTTCTTATTTTTGTTTTGTTTAATTTTTTTTCTTTTGGATAAACTTTAAAACAATATAAGTGTCAGTGTAAACAAGAAAGTTATTCTTTACAAGAGATTATAGTTCAGATTGACAGCTACGATATTGAAGTAGTAAAACAACAATGACATGGAAGAAAAAATAACAAAAGTTTAAAAATTTCAACAAGTAACATAGAGAAAATTTCATCGAACAAAGTTCATTTAATTTAACGAAAAAGTACAAGCAGTTTATACAAGTTTCTATGGTTTCCAACATTTCCTATTTTCAATTTAAAATATCTGAAATGGTTTAAGTTTAAGTCATTCATCAAAACAATAAAAAAAGTTGAAATATTTATCCCAACCTAAATGCTTTTATAACTCAAAATAACTCAAAAAGGAGACCAGACTTCGCAAAGCCAAATTTTTAATAAAGAACTGGAAACATAAACCTGGAATTGAAACAGGAAGAAACTTAGATAGGTAAATAATTTCATCAAATTAAATTAACAGGAATATTTTTAATACTTTGTTTTTATCAGTTGAAATTTCAGATATTTTAAGGTTTTAAAAGATAACCATATCTGTAAAAAGACCCCCTGTATGAAAAACCTTATCTCATCATTTGTAAACGCTTCGTTGATTATAGTTGTTCATTTCAACATACAAAAAGCTATCGAAACTCTCCATCGTTGAAAAAAACACGATTAATCAATGTGATAATAAACATAAAAAAAATAACTTCACGGAGGAGATTCATACTTAATAAGTTTTATATCAACATGAATTAAAGAAATATAGTGTTCTTTTTTCTACTTTTGATATTTTTTTACTATACATGGGTAAAATATAAAAAAATAATTAAACTTTAATGAAGAATACATTTACTATCTTTCTACAATAATTTCCTTGATATATCCCCTGATTTGTACAATAAAATTATTTTCACGATGTTTCTAAGTATTTTTAAGATTTAAGGTACCTTATACACATTGCGTAAACATGTATGCACATGTTATGAACAATCATTTTTTTACTAATGTATTTTCATATAGCAAGATATAATAAAGTGATATATTTTTTGCTAAAAAATCATGCTTACCTTTGATTCTTTGTAACTTTTGATATTTTTTATTCGATGTTTCATATTAAAATAAAATTCATATAAAAAAATCTTTATAAAAATTTATCCAGAAGTTTTTTTATATTTTTTCAATTTTAATTATTTCATTTTTTATATATATAGATTATAAAACGTCTTTCACAGTAAGTGTCATTTTCGTAAATGATGACCGCTTTCTTTTTTGTTTCTTTATAATAAAAAGAAAACTATGCAATGTATTGATTAACAAAGCTAAGAAGAATAATGAGTTTTCCTCGCTTCACTTAATTTCAATATCCGTTTGTATTTTAAAGACCAGATTTGTATTTATAATATTGACATTTCAAACTTTATAATAATAATCTTGACATATCGAGAAAATGAAATATTTTCTGTTTTGATAAAACTAAAACGAATAAATAACATGGTATGCAAATAAAAAATGACGTTGAATATGAAATACTTTAGAAAGGTACGATATGCAAATTTGCTTACTTACAAACAATTTTTTACAGATATACTCGTTAGTATTAGGATTATAATGAATTCTTCAAAAAAATATCTTACTAGACAAATTTTGTTTTGCTTCGAAATCATAAAATGCAAAGGATAGAATACTATTTTGTTGAAGAACTATATTACACCGACAAAGAACAATTTTTATAAAAACACCATTTTTAAAAAATGACTTTAATCAGCAGTAGTTGCCAAAATTTTACAAAAACTGCTTCCATGCTTTTTAATGAGATGAGTACCAAACTCAACCATACACCGAAACTAAAAATATTTAGTTTTATACGATGACTTAATTATATGAAAACTTTGTAGGGTCTTTTATTAAACTCTTTTTTTCCACTCGGCATATATAGTCACATATTTCAATCATTCTTTGCTAGTGTTTACTTTTTAATAGAAAAATTTATTGTCAACGCCATGTTTTTCAATGTAATATTTTTTTCTATAAGAAACATTAACAGCAAATTTAGTCTTTAAATTACACTGATATTGATCTTTAATATAGAAGCTTATTAAGAAAACGTCAATAAATAGATTCGATGTAATGAAAGTAATTAACATTAAAGCAAAGATTTAATTTTTCTATTTGCTCATATAAAACAAAAACAAAAAAACAAATTACCTTATTTACAAATTTCAATAAAATGTTTTAAATTTTTAATTTAGAGAAATTATTATCTTAATTAAAGGAATTGCTAACTATTCTTTTTCAACAAGGAAATTTCTTTTATTAGTAATAGTTAAAAAGCAGAGGAGTGGGGGTCAGGTTTTTCATACGATAAATATTGTCGCATTTTCATCTTTACAATTATAAAAGAGGCAAATAAGCAGCGAAAAATAATCATTTTAGCAGGATACATATTTTCTGTATATAAATATTAACTTATCAATATCGACATATATTTATCAAGGTAAAGAAACCTTTCAAGTGCACATGAAAAAGAAGTTCTGGTCATTGAATTACATGTATATTGACAGCGCTATGTTTATATTCTACGTTTAAATCATTGACTATTTGTCTAAAATACAGTATCAAAACAATGCTAAAATAAAGAAAAGCGATAACAACTATTTTGTCAAAACATTACAAAAGAAATGTTCACGTACAGATTATAGTAATGGTATAAAATAAAATGAAATGTTTATATATAAAGAGAAATTTATAAAGAATTTTAAAATCTTTTTAAAAAGTTTAAGAAAACAAGAAATCATATCTTTTGAATAAAAAAAATATTTTATACATATAAATCTTTTATAAAAGAAAATTAAAAGTTTTAGCAAAAGTAAAAAATTTAATGCTTTATTAAAAAATGAAAAAATGACAGCATTTATTAAAAAGAAAGTTTATCAATAAACTAAACCAATATACAATTAAAAATAATTACTCAAGCAGAAATTATATTTGCAATGAAAAAATGTCAAGATATAAAAGTTGTTTTGAAAAATATATCATATAAAAAAAAGTTCAAAGAATTTTTTTTTATTTAACTTCGAAGTACGGCGGAGAATAAACTATCGATACCATTTTTTCCCATGAACGCAACAAAAGTGAATTCATCTGAGAAATAATTGCAATTATATCACATAGAGGATTTTTTGATATTTCTTAAATCTTTAGTTTAATTTGAACTACTTGATCATGTGTGGAAGGTATCAATTCCAAAAACAAGTAATTCATTGCACCCTACAATATTAAACTTGAAGTTTTGCTTCTGCAGTACAACATAATAAAAATGTACGTAATATTGAACAAGAATAGATGAAGTTGTTGCAGTATTGTTTGTCCAAATATCTTTTTCTCATAGCAAAATATTTTCAATTTTATGGAATAAATGAAAGACATCGAGAATAAAGCAAGAAAAATAGTCGTGGTTTTATATAGATGAGATATAGCTGTTGAAATAACATCGACCGCAATCTTTAACAATTCTTTTTCTATTTTGTTTAAAGAGGCGTCGTTAACAATGAACCAATAGATTAAAGAAACAGCCAATGAAAACACGTTATCTGTTTTTAACCAATCATATTAAATATTATTTTAATATCCGCCTATATGTTTGTAATGTCATTTTATTTTTATAAAATTTTTATTTCAAAATGAGCAACAACTACTTTATCCAATTACATATATACTTTCATGTGATGGCCATCTCGTTTTCGTAACGACCGTGAAGAAAAAAAAAATCGTTAAGTGTTGTGTGCTACTTTTTATGACTTTTAAGCAAGTTTGCATTTATATATGCGCGCAGTAGCTACTTTAACGTGTTTCATATTTCTAATTTTTCTTTCCATGTAAACAAGCCTTTACACAATATTTTTATTAATCATTTGCTATTTAAATGAGAAGAATTCTCTGAATAAATAGAGTTATTAGATTACATCCAAACACTTCAACGGAATGTGGAAATTGTATAAACGATAAAGTAGCTCTGTATTACCATTGTAAAAACCAAATTCGAGTTTAGAATTTAAAAAATAAGTCTTGATCGCTCAGTGCATTTTGTTATTACCTCAACGCTTATAGCGGTTAAGCGAGATACTGATTTTTTAGTAGGACAACTCCTATTCTATTTATATTTCTATAATATTAGACACAGGCTTCTACGAGTTTTCTGCGTTCTTTAAGTCTTAAAATGCAGTCGATACTTTAATTTGTATATTAATTTTACATTTTAATCGATTTGTAAACTACTTAATAAATGTAACCAGTGTATTTATAGTCTTAACTGAGAAACGTGTAATAATGATGCTATCAAAAATCAAAGAGTATGTCCAGTATGCAAGAAGTGGATGTTTTCTTGCTGAAATCGTGTTTCCGTTTTATGAAATTATCTTTTTTTGTTCTTTTAACTTTAGCTGTTGTTGCGGAAAATGATTGAATTTGGCTTCCACTAAAATAATTACGCGAAATAACATTATAACATGCACTGTTTCCATCGAATAACTATGCACTTCTCGTCAGACATACACTGATGTTATTTTCTTAAAGAAAAGTGATATGACTTAAGACTTTTAATGTTCTTAGACCACTTAGCTGGTTTAATTTTAAAGGCTCATGTCATTTTGCCAAAATAAACAACTTCTATTGAAACGGAGCCGAAATTACGAAATAATTCACTAAATGAAACACCGTAGAAATTAAATCATATCTGATTGGACATAATTAATTGGGAGAATGTAATTAATATAATTTCATTTTAACATTGACAAATTATGCTTCCTTGAAGTGTGTTTTTATCTGAAAGTTTCAAATTTTTATACCGAGCAAAATCTTATAGTTATGTATTTGCTCAAATGAGAGACATAGTGAGTCTTTTAGCCTAAAACTGCTACTTAGACTACTTTAATAAAAAGAGTCTTTTATCGTTTCTTTCGACAATTTAACAAAAAAATCTTTACTAAGTTACTCTGTAAAATATAAACATAGCGGTAAAAACATATAAAAACATCTAAATTGGAAGATTTATTTTCATGATAAAAAAGGTGGTACGAAATCATCTTAAATTCTAAATTCTACCATCTTTAATTTTATTCAAAAGTAGATTGATATTCTAAGCTGATACCATAGCTACTCATACAATACGGCTTATAAACTACTTTAAAAGCCATTATTAAGGAATAAAAGTGAAAAGTTTCAGGTAATTGGTAGTCAGCTTATAAAGGTGTATATAAGGTGTATATGGTAAAAAAAATTATCATTTCAGAAAATAAAAAAGGAAAGCACATGAAGTTAATATCATCTAGTTTTTTCTCACAAGAATATTTCGTTCACAGATTTTCTATAAAATTCAGTATTCACGACAGCAATTAAATCACTTTTATATAAACACGGGAAAAAAAAAATAATTAAAGAATTTAAGCTAGAATAGGTTTTTCAAAGGCATTTAAATCAAAACTAACACCATAATTCTAAAACGTTTACTTTTTGAAAAAGCCGTTGTTAAATTTCATTTCCTGTATAATTCCCTAAGATAGAAGATGAAATAAATATATGTTTCCAAGTTACACGAAAAAGCTTTTGATAATATAAATGCAATTTAGTAGTTCTAACATGTCTACCATTCTTATGCTATTAGAAATAATAAGGATTTACAAAATGTTGAATTCTACATTAGCTGTATATCATTATGCACAAAATGTTTTGACCACAGAGATCGTTTTCGCTAGGTTGCACTAGTGCATAATATCTCCATAAGGTTTAGGTATCAAACAATTTTTTTAATAAGAGATAGGTTAAGAAAACATAGCTCTTCATCTTCATTTTCAGCAAAAAAACTAAGCAAAAAAAATTGGAATCATGCAATCTGTCTGGTACTGTTCCCACAATATGAAGACAATATGAATTTGGCTGACCGACAGTGTTTCTTTAAACTGCTAGAACAATTTGAACTGGTATCCATTTAAGATATTGCTAAATAAAAATAAAAACTTTCTCTGATAGAATCACAGTATAAATTAAAGTAGGTGGTTGATTCAAACCGTACACTCGTGCATCGTATGGATGTTTTTAATTTTCTTGTTCCAATTCTTCACACATTTTATTCCTTGAATTATTAGTTATATAATTCAAAAATGTTCACCAAATTTTGTAGAGGTAAGTATCATCCAGGTATATTTAAAAATACAAAGCATCTTACACGAAATCAATTATCCTATTAAAATTAACGAAATCTTTATGGCAACTAATTTGTATGAAATCATCGAAAAAATATTTCACTTTATTTCTGAGACGTCAGCCTAGTATTTTCTACGTCATGGCAGAACGCATTGTCCATTTTTTACTCACACTTATTCTTTTATCTTGATATCGTTAAATCAGAGTAGCATATCACAACGACAAACCAAGGGAATTATAATAAAGAAGGAAGCACAACACACTTAAGTCATAGTCATGTTAAATAACTGGTGGTGTCTAGTTTTTTAACTAGTCATTTCGCAGGAAGAAAATTAACAGCCAATCAAAATAGTTTTCTATAATATAGAGATTTTTTAAAAAAGTTTAGAGATAGTAATATGGATAGTTTTATACCTAATGAACTAAATGTTGAAAATTGCCTTCTTCGAATTCAAAAATCATTTATAATTGAAGAAGAAAATTAGCGTTCAGTTTTAAGTTTTGGTCAAGATTTCGTAAGAAACTATGGAGAAACTAAAAAATTAGCGCGGGAAAAAATATTTTAAAGAGACTAGAACTAGTCAACACCCCTAGTTTTCTATTGATTTAAATTGAAAAGAAATCTCGATAGCATGAAAAGTAGTTGTTGTTCCTTCTAAATTATGATTTCCTTGTGCAAACTAACAACATCTAAATAGTAATAGTAAATACAAACATGTTAATATTTGACTAACAATGCATCACAGCTAATAAAAACAAATCAAACCGTTTGTTATCTCTACTTACTTTCGTAACATTTCATTTGCAACGTCACTCTCAAAACAACAAGAGCAAACAACAGAAAGGATGTTCGAAGAAGTAATTCCTATCAACTGATTTATTAATGGATTGTACATACAGTTTGATAATGTTAATTATAGCTATGAATCATTAACTGCACTTAACATGGAAAAGAATATCATTTAAAAAATATTTTGTTTTACGCTTTTATATGTGAGTTGAGGACAGAGAAAGGTTTATTTAGCATGCAAACATATGAAGGTGGTGGAAAATGTTCCATCCTACAAACTTGCGGTTATAACACGTATCGTTATTTTGCGTAAACTCTTATATGAAAATCACTAAGAAG
>JAUELD010125040.1:0-14226 GCA_031471615.1 Aglantha digitale | reverse complement strand
ACATATCTATTTTGCTTCTTGAATAGAGTAACATGATCTTAAAGTTAGTTTGATATTTTTTACTTTATTAGTCTTATAGAAGTCACATATCTATTTTGCTTCTTGAATAGAGTAACATGATCTTAAAGTTAGTTTGATATTTTTTACTTTATTAGTCTTATGGAAGTCACATATCTATTTTGCTTCTTGAATAGAGTAACATGATCTTAAAGTTAGTTTGATATTTTTTACTTTATTAGTCTTATGGAAGTCACATAACAAAACTTAATTAAAGTCTGCTCCTTCTTAGTTTATGTACAGAATGTTTTGAAAATATGTAACTGATGAATAGGTATATTGGAGACATGAGACCGAGGTGTTTTAAATATTTCTCTTTCTCCATCCTTCCATCGGCTTTATTTTACCAAATTGGACGCAACGTAAATCATGGCGTTCAAATTGTAGTTTTAGTATAAGCAAGTAATCAACAGGGAAAAAAAAGTAATATTAATTTTTTTATTATTATTCATTTTTGACACAGAAGACCCATTTTTAGTTTGATCCAAAAAAAGGCACCGCGGTAAAGAAATCACAATTTAGTGACGTAGTCGCTGCATTACATGAAAATACTTTACATAATGTTCCAATAAATGCTCCAATGTTTCTTTTAATAATTATTTTATTTCATTTAGACAAATCAACAATATTTTAAAGCTCTTCTTGGACAATTATAATGATATTTTTCAACTGTTATGTTATAGTATAAAGCTGAGTTATTGCATTTACTTAAAAAATCTAAGAACTAAGAACGCTAACTCACAACATATCTCGTGTTATTAAACATAAATCAAAATGTAAACATTTACATTTATTTATAAATTTGAAAAGAAAATTAATTCTCAATACGCTTGAACGCGTGCTTAAATAATATTTGAATAAAATAATCAAGAATAATCAATAAATATGTTATATATAAAACAAGAAAATAAACATGCGTTTATAACAACAAAAATATTGAAACGTTGTTTTTTTATACACTACAATACATATTGTTCTCTGGTTAAGTTTTTCATCCAATATTTTTAATTTGTAACAGCACTTAGCTTTTTCTAATACTTCATCCAGAGCGTACACCAGGAGGGTTTTCTTGACAACTGGGATCCAAAGTTTAATGAATTGTCAGTGTTTGCACGCTTAATTCTTCTTCTATATTCTCTGGTTCATTGCAGTATAATCCAGTAATAAAAGCATCGATCTTCGTCAAAATAACTTTCGTTCTCAGAATAACTGCTTTCTTCTGAATCAGTCATGTTGAATGTTTTTATCAAATCTTGTTGTATTTGTGGGGGAAAAAAAGACAAAAGTTTTGCAGCGTCTATACGTCACGAAAATCGTAACTGCGGCAACAAATAGGGATATTAAAATGGGATTTGTGTGAGTTCTAGCTTCTTTCAGAAAAAAGTAAATACAGCTAAATTTTTATTGCGATGCCATCTTTAATAATATGAAAACAATTGATAACATTATTTTTGAGGTTAGTTCCCTCTCCTTTAAAAGTATTGTTTGAACATGTATTTGTTTGTTTTTTCTCCTTCTTTAACGTTTGTTTAAATTTCTCTAAAATATTTTGCTTAAACCGAGTTCTGACTTTCTAGTTCACTGAATTCAAGTATTTATAAGTTCTATATTATTAAATTTTTTGAGTTTAAACTTTTTTTTCACTGATAAATACTATCAAACTTTTATTACTAAGGTTGAAGGTAAATTTATTATTTCTTTAATAATTTAGCTTTAGCTAAAAATAATTTATATTATTATTATTGTTGTTATCTTTTTAACTTAAACTGTCTTCGACGTATTTTCAGATGCCAGATTTATTTCCAACTCACCTAAATTTTATTTAAACATGTTGGTTTAGCTTGTCTATGAGTATGTAAAAGATGCAAAATAAACTCACTATATGACACACACTGTAACAACAATACTTAAAATAGAGTGACCACTGCAGTACTGTAACATTCAACCAATAACTTGAGTGGGAATAAAACAATAAAGTTTGCCAGGTTCTCCATCTTTCTCAAGGGTCTGCGAGGGAACAAAGCTCGTTTCTGAAATCTAATTGCGATAAGATAGCAGATCAAATCAGTTTTAATTTTAGACGACAAGATCCATAATTTGGTAGCATTTTCAAAAGATAGTGCATAATAGTGCATAATTATGGAGGAAGAACTAAATAAAAAATGGAAATTCTAACTCTATCTATTTTCTAACTTTATCGATTTCCATCGTATAAATCCATACATAGCAACTTATAAATAGATAAAGCATTTAAATTAAGCCTCAAACAACCCTGAAAACATGGATATATAAGATTCTTTTACTCCCCCACCATTTTGTTAATCATTTACTTTAGTAATCACTTGAAAAGTAATAAGAATTTTTTTATTTTCAAATGCATGGGATAAGTTATGGATATCAGAATCATGTATTTTAAAAAAATAAAAGAATGTGGAAGAAACTTTGGGAGGCGAAAAATTCGCATTTTTTAGGGAATTAACTTTTGCGTATTGCTTCTTTTGACACTTTTGTGAGAAAATCACGAATTCTTTTTTAATCACCATTTGCGAGAATAATCTTCAGCGAAATCGTTTAAAGTTTAAAGGGAAGGAGAAAGAAATCACAATTTTTAATGTAGTGAACATTTATTATTAACAATAAAAGAATAGCAACCTGCAGCGGTAATTCAAATTGTTAATATCTTACTTCTTACAAACAAGGATATTGTCGAATCTATTTCTCCCTATCCATAGGAACAACAATCGTTTTGACTGCTTTATATTAAAAATAGTAAAAAAAAGGAATTTTTTTAATATTTTTATGTTCTTTCAAATATTTAAGAGAATTAACTTTCGCCAGTCAAAGCAAATACTTTTCTTTGCGAGAATAGACTTTCGCGATTAGAGGAAAAAAAGAGGGAGAAAACGTAAAAACGAAATCTCTACATGCTATTTTGTCCTGACAAAAGTTGCAAAGAGAGTTATATAGGTGAAAGGACAAGAAGGCTGCCAGAGCGAATAAAAGTCCATAATTATGGAAGAGACAAGAACTTCCATTTAGTAAAACATGCAGTTGTGGCTAACCATTACGATGACCAAGGAAGTTTTAATAAATAATGAATTACAAAAAAAAATTTCTTTTGTACTAGGCATGTTGAAACTACTCCTTCGGTTCTCCAATGTAGTTATCAAACATAATATAAATATCAACGAAATATCACTTAAAAAGTCTTTTTTTTTAGTCTACTAGTACGTAAGCTAGCATTCGATCTTTTAGTCGTGGTCATTATATGGTGTTAATATAGGTACTAAGAAAATTATAATGTGAAAGATTTACATATAGATAAGTAGTTTAGCTAGAAATCGAATTTATAAATGAAACTATTTCGCAGATTTTCGCAATATACGGTGCACATTTTTGATTAATTTTTCACTAAGTTTTCCTACTTGCATGAAGTATATTAACTGTTAATAGTATTGTCGAATTTATATTTAAACTACTATCTTTAAGTTTTAGCCATGCAAAAAATGTTTCCGTAATTATGTTTTTTGCATAAATTTTCGAGACGCTATGTTTTTAAGCAATTAAATGATAAATAGAATCATTAAGTTTAACAATTGACGATGACATTCCTTATTATAAAACTTCCTTGCGATGACGAAGTTTCTAGTTCTTTTATTCAATATAACACGTGGATATTTCATCAAAAACAATACTCCACATCATTTTTTAACTTATGCGAAAATATACATTACTATTACATGTTTTTTTTCAGTTTGGCGCTCCATTTATTAATTGTATTCATTTTTTATCAGTTGTATAAAAAACGTGCTATAAACTTTAAGCTAAATATATACCGGTATACAAGGTATTTTTTTATTTATTGAATTCTTAAACTTTTTAGAATTCTTTAGTCTATCTTCTTGAAACTTGCTAGCATTTAAAATCACATTCTATAGTTTGCAACAAATTCTGTAAGAAATTTATATATTTTCAGATATATAGACATAGTATATTCTTGTTTGCTTCATGATGTATACTTCACATATTCATGCACTTTATATATACCTACTAATTTGTGATGTAAGCAAGTTTGGTTATCCCTGTTGGTACCTAGAAGTGACTTTTACTTTGAGTTTAACTAAAATTTGCTATTACAAAAATAACTTCAAACAATGTTATGATAACTTGAGAAAAAAAGATTTTTGCATGCAATAAAAAGCATTTTTCATAATTTTAAAAGCTCTTTGATATAAATCCAACTTGTCTTATCAGCTTGTCTTATTACCCTTTAATCTTTACAATTCAAATGGCAAGTAAATCATTTCCATATTTATTATCATGATATATCTGAAAAAGAAAAAAACTGTTATTCTATTTTTTGATAAAAGTCATTCACCCCTTTTTACTGTAACAACTAGATGTAGGATAAAGTATGTAAATTATATATTACATAAAAAGCTTTAGGCTAAGAAGCCATACAGCCAAATGAAACCTTTGAGGGGATGGAGAAGACTGCAATAAGGTTGAACACAACATAGTAAAATAAGTTTAAATGTAAGCCAGTAGAATATGAAGTAGCTAAGTTATGTCGTTAAAGAAACAATGACTCAAATATGGCAGTAAAATAAAGTAGAGAAGAAATAAAAAACGTAAAAACTGACTAACAAGACAAGAGAAAAAACACTAGGCAAGACAAAGAACAAGACAAGACAGGGATCAAATGCAGTGGGCAACAAGAAAAAAAGTTGAAAATATATATAATAAATATAACTAATATATATAATTAAATAACTTTGAATTAAATTAATATGACAAAAGGTTTTGAACAGTAATAAATTTGGACTATATATATACTTTTTATAGCGGAATGCGAAAAAAAATTAAATTAAAAATAACAGTATTTAAAAAAAATTTAATTTCAAGAGCCAACTTGGACAAGCAAAACAAACAGTTAAAACTTAGTATAATGGAGTGTATACAAACAAAAAATACTGTTGTTAGAATTATAACAATAGTGCTAATAAAATGGAGGGTTTTACTGCATCTCTAGAAAATCTAAAGTCCTTTTCCACTTATGGTGGTGGCCGTGCTAACTCCGAAATCACATATTCTATTGTCGAAACTTCTTCTATAAAACATAGAGCTAATATAAATAAAATTATATTGATAAATAATATTGATAAAAAATACATCCAGATGATTGCCTAGCATGGTATTCAGAGTAGAATAAATTTTTTTTAATGTTATTAGTCTAGTATCAAAACTTATTGAGCACTCTGTAGTAAGTAAGTCAGTAAGTCAAATATATATTAACTGATGAAAAACACAACTAAGTTACATTGCATATATAAAAGAGTTACAATTTCGTGAATATTTGTTGTTAAAGTGAATAACCGAATCTTATATAAATCATTTTTATAATTTCATTAACATCAACATAATAACAAAGAAATAAATTTTTATTTAAAATTTTCAAAGTAAATATATAGCAAGAAAACAAACAAACAAACAACAAAAAACACAGATAGAGGGACATATAAACTGTTGCAACACACAACACATCACAACATATAAACTTATACTGTTAGAAATATAAAGTGTGCAGGTGGAATTAGAGCTATTAAATACAAAGTTAGATAAAATATTTTTAAAGAAGTTAGTTTTAACTAGATGCTCGTTTGTTAGGAAAATTACTTTGGAAAAAATTCATACTAATTATAGAAGAAATAATAAAGAAATGATGACCATAAATGTTAATTCTTTAACTAGGCAACATCAAATGACCTTGGACTGCATTTCTTGTAATATGATTTTGCTATCTTTTAAATTAACAAAGATATAATTTTCTACCTTAATAAAATCAGCAATTTTAAGAATTTTAAGATCATAAAAAAAAAGATTTGTGTGAGATTTGTTAGGAAAAAATTCCATAATGCGAATAGCTTTCTTTTGAAGAATATTTAATAATTTTAGTTTAGAATGATTTTGTCCCTAAACCTTAGATGGGATTGAAAGATTGCATGATAGATGGACATTAGAGTTTTACTATTAACAAAGTGTCTTACTTTGATTAGCATTGCATTAGCTCGATTGAGTTTAATAGATATGTTGTTAAGATGGTGCTGCCAATTCAGATTTTCATCAATAGTAACACCTAAGTATTTGATATCAGAAGAAGGGAAAAGTCTAGTTCTATCGAGTTAAATTTTTAAATCAAAATTAAAGTTTTTTTGCTTGGGCTTAAATAAAATGAGCTCTGTTTATTGTGCATTTAGGGAGATTTTTTGTTAGCAATTAGAGAGGTTCTTTAGATCGATATTAACAAGTTTCTTTAGTTCTATTTAAAGATTTTCTGATATGAAGTAAGTTGGTATGATCTGCAAAGTGATGAACATTACAAAATTTTATGGCATTGTTTAGATCATTGATATAAATCAAAAACAAAAGTCGTCCAAGTACAGACCCTTGTGGAACACCAACAGTGATGTTTCATAACTCAGAGTGAAAACTATTACTATTTACAAATTGTTGTCAATTAGTCAAGTAGGAATTAAATAAATTATTAGTGACAACCCGTATAATGATCAAATTTACTAAGTAAAATTTTTTTCCAACTGTGTCAATGCTTTTTGGAGGTAAATAAAAAATCCCACAACCGTAGCATCCTTTATCCTTCATCCTTTAACAAGTTGTTTCTATTAAACTTAAAAGTGCAAAGGAGGTGGAATTATTTGCCTAAATTCAAATTCTTGATGAAAGTAAATTATTAAGGCGATTGTAAATCAGGCTTTCAAGAATATATTATATTCTTGAGAGATTGGTCTATAATTAGATGCTGTGAGTTTTGAGTCTTGAGAGATTTTTTCAGAATTTTTATAGGAATACTATAAGGGCCACAGGATTTATAAGGATCATTATTAGAAATAATAAGAGTAATTTCATTGTCAGTAATAGGATTGAGAAAAAAAGTATCCCTATTGGCTGAGCCTAAGTAATCAAAAAAATGTTTGTGACTTTTAGGAATTTTAGATTATACCTTTGAGGTACCTTCATTGAAAGTATTTGCTACTTACCTGTTTGTGGTAAAGCTGCTGTCTTACTTTTGTACATTTAGTAAAACTACATATAAATATATTAGTCTTTGTAGTAGTGAAATTAATCTAGTAAAAGTAAACTGTTTACAATATAACCATGGTAACACTAGTGACAAAAATAATTCCAATATAAACATTAGAGTAAGTAACTGTTTATGAATTAAATTTCTTCAAGAGCAGCTTATAAGATCCTTATAAGATAATTTACAACATTTTCTTATAAAAATAAAGTACTCAGAAAAATCCTATCTCATTTCAATGTTATACTTTTTTAGCTTTTTGTTTAAACAGCTGTCTTACATCTTTTTGTGTCTGAAGGATTAAAATAATATTATCTAATCCTTTCAACTCACTTAATCTCCTACCCTACCACCTTTTTCTATCATTATGATCACTATTTTTTCATTGTTTTCATTGAAGGTATTTGTGTAACTGATTGTGACTTTTTTTGTATTGTGCGAAAACCGAATTTCATTATATATGAAATCAAGAAGTAAATTGCAATAATCATGATAATTCATTATTTTTTAAATCCATGTTAACCATACGAGCAGATGAAATATCATTACCATCAACTGCTGTCAAATATGAGCAGATGAAATATCATTACCATCAACTGCTGGTTTCGAAAGCGAGTCAGCGTTGCAAATAATTATAATTAAGCTTTAGTATTATTATTTAGAATTTTTTCAATAATTGACTTTCTTATCAAAAAAAAGAGGAAAATTTAAACTGTATTTTTTCAATATTGTATTTGTAGTGTGTGTAGCATTATCTTATAAATAATGGTCAAATTCTTTTAATCAAATCTTAACAAAATAAACATAAAAACAGTATTTTACCCCTTACAGTCTTTTTTTATATAAGCTGATATGCTTACAAGTTATTAATTATTATTACTTTATGTTTTTTTGATTTAGCAAAAATTTGAAATCTGAAAATCTGAAAACTTATAACTTATAACTTATAATCTGAAAAGTTGCTTCTTTGATGCCATTCTTATAAAATTTATTAAAATAATTTTTTTTATCTTATCTTAGCAAGCAATTTATTTTTCAACTTGAATAATATTTATAAACACAAAATAATATCAATAATACAAAATTATTGTGTGTTCAAACTTGTGCTTTTAATGAAAAAGTTATTTCATGTTTTTTTTAAAAATAGTTAAAACCAAATTTTTATGTGGCGGTTCTGAAACTTACAATGAAAGTCGATCAAACCTTAGATACCATAGAGATATGAGATTCCAAATATGTTACATAACCAAGCAAAGTTGTGTTTTAAGGAGTTTAAAGATTAATAATGTAGAAAAATATTTTCTAAGGGAATAGTGTCAAATGATCAAAATTTATTTTTCATATATATCAGGGTTTGTTCACCAGGTGTCTCCCCAGTCCCTCACAATATTGTTCAAGCAAGCACTTTTCAAACAGGTAATTACCAGGAGTCAAACAATCATTTTTTTCTTGCTTCTATTGAAAATATCTTGATGGATGGCCACTGCCTCTGATAGGTTTCTCTATAAATAGGTTTGGCTGTATAAATAATATAAAGGGAACTTTTTGGCGATCTTTCTTTTCTGAGGTTTCCAGTTGATTTAGGCTTGTTACTTTATGACAAGCAGCAACTGAGACTTCACCATATTTATATAAGGGCTCCATCTCCTAATAAAATTCATTTTATCTAGTTGGTTGTATTTTGTGCAGTTTCAAACTTCTTTGCATTTATAATTAAAGTCAAATTGACTGCATTTAACTTGTCAACTTAATAACCAAGAATTTGTGTTATTTTATTTTTATTTTTGACCACATTATGCAAAATAACAACTAATTCCAATACTTGAATCGTTACATTGATTTGATAGAATGAAAAACTTCTCTATAAGATTAGAGTGTCTCCAATTTGTAATATTGAATCTGTTGTTTACTTATGAATAAAATATTGTTATTTTTTATAATATGTCCATCTGCTATGAAGCTTGCTCTGAAATCATCAATCTGGGTTATTTTTTTCTCTTATAAAAAATAGTTTTGGGTTGTAAATAAGATCAAATTTTACTAAAAAATGATCATTTTCAAAAACATATTGAACATTTGGCACACAACTACACAAAGTTTTTTTTACTGGTATAACTTTTTTAGTACTAAAAAATCTTATTTCCAGGTAAATCAGGCCTATAGTATTAAACATTTACCTGAAAAGATCAATTTCCCCCCAAAATTCAATATTTCTGTTGCAATTTTCTTTCATTGTTTTAAAGGCTAATAGTTATATTGGTATTAATCAGAATTTTTTTCCAGAACCATTGAGGCAGAACTATTCATCATTTTTTTTTCATTTTTTTCATAGAGTAAGACATTTTTTAAGACTTTCAAATGCTATATGTAGCGTTTTCTGAAAAACTCCAGTTTCAGGGATTTCTAGGACAATAGGTCAAATTTTACCCAAATTAGTGTCGCAGACCTATAATTTGAGAAGATGTCATCCAATTTATTTGATTTTTTATATGATGTTAGATAATATCAAGAGCTTTCAAAAAATATTTGTCACCTGAAAATGTATAGTTTTTGTGATTTAGGGGTCAAATGGACAAATTTTGCCAAATTTTGCACTTCAAATGTTATTGACTTTTTGCATGAAGTGAAACAATGATAGAGGCTTTAAAAAAGTTACATTTAATAATTAAAAACCGAGCGTTCACTGATACTGTAATCCTTGTTATTATTATTTTAGAAAATGGGTAAAAAAAAACACCAATTCATCAACAAAAAAACTGCACAAAATTTTACAGTAGTTCATCGAAGTCAACGAGATCCTTTACAAGCTGACGAAGAAAGCACACAGCATGTGTTAGTTCCGACAGCATGCTCCAACAGTGTTGAAGAAGATACAGTTGAAAACGAGGCACAAGAAGATATTGTAAATTATGGCATTTATTTTGATGATGATTATGACTACACACAGCATTTAAAGGTACGTGGTGAAGGGACTATTTATTTAGCTGACCCAGTTAAAGAAACTAAACCAGTGGGTAATGTCAAAGTAAAATTGCCAGATGAAGTTTTACCTTCAAAATATGAAGAAGATATAGGTATGTTAAATCTAGGTGTACTACCCAGAGGTCCACAACCTGACTGGGATCCAGATATTGTTGCAGCATTAGACGATGACGTTGAGTTTGATGATCCAGATAATTTTCTTACTGATGATTTTATAAGTATAGCTAATGCTCCAATGTCAGAAGAGAGTTATCGTGAGGTTAATCATGTTGATGATGATGAATGGGTGACTGATTTTGAAGATAATTTTAGTGATGTTGGCTCTGAAGATTTAGGCTCTGATGATTTTTCTGACGATTCTGGAGATGAAACAAAGTCTCGCTTCACAAATTATTCAATGACATCTTCTGTTATTCGTCGAACTGAAGGACTGAAAATACTAGATGACAGATTTGATAAAATTATGGAAGAATATGATGAAGAAGAATTAGGTGCTGTAGAGCATGAAGAAGTGAGTGGTGTGTTTAATGTCAACAACACTCTAGTTGAGCACATTGTTGACACCTATATTGATTCACGTAAACTGCATGATATATCTCAGATTGAGCACGATGATGAACGAAATGATATAAATGAAACTGGTAAGGAGGAAATAGAAGAATATGATGAATCAGATTTATTCGCACAATTTGAGAAACCAGCAAAAAGTGAGTGGGATTGTGAAAGTGTGATCAGTACATACTCAAACATATATAATCATCCAAAAGTTCTTGATGGAACAAACAAAAAAATTGAACTTCATAAAAGAACTGGTGTCCCTGTGGATGTATTTGTGAATAAAAATAAAGATATTCCAGTTAATGTTAATGACAATAATGTATACAAGCCTATCACATTAAATAACATAAGGTCAAAAAATGAGAGTTTAGAAGAAAAGAAGCAAAGAAAGCAAGAAGTTAAAAGTCAACGTAAAAATCGAAGAACTGAAAAGAAAACCAACAAAATGATATTTAAGAATGAATTGAAAAAGCAAGAAAAGATTTCCTTAAATTCTGTGTGTCAAAAAGGTATCAAAATATAAAATTGAATATGTCCAAACTTTGTATTGTTTTTCTTCTATTTTTTAAAAAGACTTTTTTTTTATGATAATAAAAGAACTAGAAACTTTTGGCTATTATGACCTTTTTTGTTTGGTAAAACAAGGAACAAAAAACAACAATACCATTTGTAAACACAGAACAAGTATAAAAATCTAATTAATCAACTCATCTCAACAATATTATTACTATTTGTAGGATGGAATATCAGTGAGCAATATTACTTTAAATTTATTGTATATAAAATAAAAAACACTATAAATTACTTTCTAAAATTTGATTTTGATAATAACAGTTCTTAAAAGGAGTCCAAGGTGTTAGCACATGTTTGTTTGTTACAGATTTATAAAGGGCTTTAAAAACTTTGATCAACCCTTTTTCATTTCAATGAAAAAGCTCTTTTTGTTCTCAATATATTTTAGACTAAAGTTTTGCTTTTACTTTTTTTTCAAACGTTACTTGTTAAGTGTATCATAGTACAACCATAGATAGATTAAATATCAAAACTTTATGTAAGGGTACTCTCTTATATTTGTTTTTATCTGAATTTTATGCTTAACAGTCATTCTACGCCTCTTGTATTTTACAATTGTTTCGTTTTGCTTTCCAACACTTTACATTTGTTTTGTACTATTGTTTTTATACTGTTCTTCTTTGTTTTACAACAGCTCAAGAATATAGTACAGCAATACTCTCTTTTTAGCAGATGTTCGAAACACATTGTTTTGTTATTCAAATGTTTTAGGGTTTCAATTCCTACAAGGGTTAAAATTGTTTTTCAGTTGTTTTAGTATTTTTCTTTAGTTACTGCCAATTGTAAATTATTTGATGCATGACACTCATTTTATACCTAAAAGCAGATCTAAAAGATAGGGTTTATATGCATATAGCGTTGAGTAATGTTTCTATACCAACCCACTAGGTTTGGCAGTATTTCAGTAGACATTTTCAACGATAGTAGTATAATATAAACAGAAGATTATAAGTTATTAATCTCATTCTTTAGGTGAAAAACTAATGAAAAGTAAACTATTTTTGATTGCATTTTTTTCATATACCATTGTTTATTTACTAACTGATGTAGAATGTCTGTCGTGTGCTGATCGAGTTAGAAATTGCTCATTGTGTCTCAACGATGGAGAATGTGGATTTTGTGATTCTTGCGGAGATCACTGCCATCAATCAAAAACTTTACATTCATTAGAGAATTGTACAGGATGTGCCCAATGTATACCTGGGACACTCATTGGACCTAAGAAAGGCTATCTATGTCGACCAGAATGGCAAGTGTGTTTCATTTTTATTTAATCTTTATATTAAAGTTTGTGATTTTGAAATGGTAATTTTGTCTGACCTTTAAATGTAAGTATGAGATAAATGTGGGCCAAAAGAAGGTGTTTTAAATTTAATCCAGTTCTGTTCTCGCAAAGGGATTTAAACTAAAAAGGGAAGCATTTTTGACTGGTTTAATTATAATTTAACTTTCCAAAATTTAAAAAAAAATTATGGTCTGGTAATTATGTTGTGGGTTCTTTACTCAAATAGGATGAAATAATAAAAATTCATTTTCTCACATTTATAAGTTATGTTGTCAAGATTTGTAGTTTCTGTACTCTGTGTTAAAAGAAAAGTTAACAGTTTTAAATGCCTTTCCTTAGTATTAATTTGTTTTGACATGTAACATCTTAAACTTTTTATATAACTTTTCTTACGGATACAGTCAAACCTGCCTTCGCGGCCACCTCTATAAGGTGACCACTTGTCTACGGCAGCCATCTTCAATCCCACCCAAACAAAATTTCATAGGAAAAAGACTGTATAAGACGACCACCTGCCTATGCAGCCAGCAGCCATTATTTTATAGAACCGTCAGGTTCAACAACACCTTATTTTATAGGGAATGTTATTTCCAAGTTAATCTTATAAACATTTTTTATAAAAAGAAAAATCTTTATAGGTCAAAACAATTCTGAAAACTTTTATACAGTTAGTGTTATGTATTTAATTTAAAAAATTGAATATTTACTTTAATAATATATTTTTTTTCTTCTCCAATCAGAAGATATTTACTCTCCATGTTTAATATTTTCAATAACGCACATAAAATGAAATAATAAATTTGATTTCTTAAGAATTTTTTTCTTTCTCTGCTGTAGTTGTTTTAGTTTCAAACAAACAAGTTTCTTTGTTGGCTCATAATTATTGATTAAAAACGAGGTATTTAACACAAGAAGATGTTAAAGCACTGGCAAAATCTTTTGTTTGAGGAGTGATAAATAAAACGCCAGTGTTTAATTAAACTTAAACTCTCCTTGCACAGTTTGCTGTATAAGATGGCCACCTGTCTAAGGCTACCAGTTTTTTTGGCCCGAAGATGGCCGTTTGACTGTATATTATATATATATATACAACGTAAATACAGGGTTATGGTCTTGATCAGGTTTGTTGCAATGTTTTTTTAATGGGAATTATAGCTTTGTTACACAGGCTATATACACAGTTTGATAATCATTAAAAAAGACAAATATGTTGTTTCACTCACAGACAGACAGTAGTAGCACTAGTTCTATGTATTTGTGACTCACTTTAAGGCTAGTTTTTGTGAATTTTCATAATTTTCGGAATGTTTTCATTTTAAGTATGAAATTCTTCTCATTTTAAGAGAAGAGAAGAGAAAATTCAAGTTGTTTCTTTATTGTGCACAAATTTGAGAAACTTTTGAATTAGTAAACACTGTTTTTGCTGTTGGCACAAGTTTTTCTTCTTGTCTATATGTGACCTTCTACATGATTATAGCAGGAAATGGTTTTCTTGTAACGTTACATGAAACAAAAGGAAACTTTACAAGAATTTGTTGTAACGTTACAAGAATTTGTTGTAACGTTACAAGAATAATTCTGTAACGTTACAAGAATTGCTGTAACGTTACAAGAATAATTCTGTAACGTTACAGGAATAAATCTGTAACGTTACAAGAATAATTCTGTAACGTTA
>JAUELD010124708.1:9835-34015 GCA_031471615.1 Aglantha digitale | reverse complement strand
ATATTATTTTCAGTTCTTAAAAACTTTATTCGAACTACTGGCGGTAAAGTGGAGTAGCATTCACTCTTCTAATTTCAATCTAAACACTAAATCTGAATAGTTAGTTAAAAAATGAATAATTAATTCTTTTATTATTACTCTGAAGGAAAGATAAATATTGTCTTAGAAACGAACGTTTATATATGATTCTAATTTCTACTTCTTCAATATAACACAGATGTTCTTTCGTATTTAAACGGGAGGTTATAAATCGGAAATGAATTTTATTTGTTTATAGCAGGTCGAACTATCAAAATTATTATACCAAAATGAACTATTTATTTAAAATATTTAAATCGATAAAATGAACTTAATTTATGCTCGTAATTTTGCGGTAACTGGTTGTTTATCAATAGTTTTTAAATTTATCATTCACCCCCTGGTTTCATAAAAAAAAGTTAAAAGTATTAACACATTCATTACAATAATCTGATTACGTTCCAGTTTTTTTTATGAAAAACAGAAAATAAAAAAAAAAGAATATTTGTATGATGGTTTTGAAAGGGAAAAGAAGATGAAATTTCAATTGATCTTACTACCGCTAGTTTATCTAGTTACTGTTTCATGCCAAGGTAATTTTATAACTTTTTTCCAAATCATTTGCATTTTTCTATAATCTGTGTTTCATCTCCTTTCTCGCCAGGTGAACCTTTCACGTTATGAACTTTAAAATGAATCTGTTTTTTTAAAAAATTGACGTTGAAAGTGATATTAGAGATCGGATAGGCCAAAGTGTTGTTTGTAAGAAGCAAGAAAAACTTGGATTGTGTCTAGTTGCTGCTTATTCTAACTACCTCAAGCTACAAAATCATATTTCGATGAGTCTTTCTTATTTTATCTCGATGAGAAAAGTTGACTTTAACTTTAGATTACAAAGACTCTAATTTTTGAGATAAACCAAATCAAATTTTGAAGTGAAAACATATAGACTATTTCTAAATTTTTAATTCTTTTCTGGGTTCTTCGTAAAATAATTAATCTTGTAAAAAACTTTTTTTTGTTAAAAATAGACAGAGTAATTTAAGCTATGTGCTGTGTACCCACGGTATGTAATTTTACCTAAATTTTATCTTTTAACTAATTCAATACTGCTTTTAACATGACTTTTTATCTCCAGTTAACTTAAGGCAGAACTTCATACCGTTTCTTACTATCCGATCCGATCTATCCGAGTACACGTATTTACTGACAAATCTGTTTGACGAATTTACTTGTATGGCGAAAAGTTTTGAGGCAAAATTACAATTAACGATTTTCATTCGCAAACTTTACACTCATTGATATTGGAGAGTCCTTTTAACACTGTAGATTTTTTAAATGGCTTTCTAACTAATCATTGGATTTCTCTAATATTTCAGGATTATTTGTAAATCTAGTTTATTTTTGAAAAATATTTTTTCATGACGTCTGCGAAAATTGTCAGTACTTTTGAAAAATTTTTTCATTATTTTTTCTATTCTACATCCGTATCAAATTTTATATACGAAGGACTTATAATTCTCAATAACTAGGACTTTGTTGGGAGGTTCTATTTAACAGAGTTTAACAAATTGAATAAATATATTTTTGTTGAATAGTTTAAATAGAATAAAACTTAATAGAATATAATACTATATTTATACTTGAATAACGACAAGAAGCTAAACTATTGTATTTAATTTCTTAGATCTAATGAACTGATTTAAGATGTTCAATTGTTTTCCTAATTAAAAATTAAAAACATTTTAGACACATTTTGCTCATTCATGCAATTGTTGATTGTATTTCAAATTCATTTTTTTGTTTTTAACAACAGCGCGTAGTTACATAGTTTTTGTTACGCCTTATATCATAGAGGACCACCAATTTATGCCTTATGTGATAGATAACCACCCATTGATATAGTTACACAAGAGAGCAGTCTGAAAATTTGTTCATTATTCACGTGTGCTTTTAAATTTTATAATGCGTAAAAAATCACGGCAAACTTCAATAAGGGTAAAACCAGATTTGAATTGACTAATTTTTTAAATTTACAAAATAGCGAATCTTTGTATATGATTTTTTCGACATTAAAAGGGTAAGGCTTCTCTCTTGTTATATTTATACTTCGTGGTCTCACTTTCCCCATATATATATACGTAATAAACTTTTTCTTTGTGACGTATTTAATTTCTTCTTTATGCTAAAGCTTAGGGTTTTTGCATATGGTCCAGTTTTTAAAATAGAAGACTTTATTTTTACGTTAAGCTGACTTCTTTTTAGGAAATTTGTTTACATAAAGATTTATGCAGTTAAAAATTACAAGTTAATAAATTCGTTTGAATTTGAATTTTTAGAAAAAATCCGATTCGAAGAGCCTAGAAACGAACTCTGTTTGTGCGAGAACAGTTTTTTACCACGACTGTTACCAAGTTTCATAGTTAACACTATCTTGAGAAAATGCAAATGCAAAAAGATGTAAGTACTGAGTATTGTTGTCTTTTTACTATAATCACATATGATAACCGAAAATATAAACATGCTTTTAATTTCAAACGAGTCAAGATTATTGCTGTTGACATTCGACCTAAACAAACAAAAAGATATCATTCTTGTGTTAATTGCTGTTTTCGAAGCTATTGTTTAAATATATATAGTAGTATATTGAACTAGTGGTAAATGTGTTTTCGAATCGAAGCGTTGGTAGACTTTCATTTTTACCTATGAAAAATGTAAGCAAGTAGTCTCTTTGCGGATTTGTTGTATTACGAAACTTCAGTGTCTTTCCTTCATGATAAGATCAATAGTAAATAGTAGAAGAAAACTTGAATATCCTTCTTTATGAGATAATAAATGTAAAAAGAGGAAAAAGGCAGTATTGGAAATGTATGAAATAGTAATTAATTATTAATTAATTTATTTATTAAAAGTAATTAATTTTTACGACTTAATCGAAAAAAAATTGGTAGTTGCTCGAAATCTTTGAACAAATCAGAACATTTTCAATTAGCGGATTGGTGTATTAATCCAGTCATACTTTTTAAATGATTAGTTATATTTGTTGATTTTAACATTAGCGCCGTTCCAGATTGTTTCCACGGCACATACAACAAAACCAGTCAATCGTGCTCATGCAATCAATGTTGGACTGGAAAGTCGTGCAACACAATGAGTAAGTTTTGATTGAAGAAGTTATTTAAGAAGTTATAAATATGTTCTATTAAAAAAGTTCTTACCCTTCATTTTAGTAAAAAACCTAAGTATTGAAGCTTTGGGTAAATTTTGTTTTATAAACGCTCAGATTTTAAAAGTATAGTTAAATTTGTACTCTATTCTGCTATCCTGACGTATTGACGTTTTTTTAAAAATCTTTATTTGATTTACAAATACCATGTAGCTTATTTCTTTATTTTAGTAATAATCCAAATATGTTACTGTTATAAAAACACGTGCGAAAATTTAATTACATTTGAGAAAAATAATTTAAAAAATTATTTGCGTGACATTAAATAATTTATCTGGGTTTCTGAAAACATACATAGACTAAGTAACTAGGTAAAAAACATGTATACTTCCTGTGTGCCGAAATATACTGTCTATCGAAATATTTTGTCTATTTTATTTTGAGGACCGGGAAAGGGTTAGGGTTACGGTTAGGTTTCTATATATATTCCGGTCCTGAAAACAAATTAAACTAAATATTTTGTTAAAGTTGTTCATGTGTTATAAATCTTTAATAATCGTCAATAAAGCCACAGACTAATCTCACTATCTTATCGTAGAAAAAAAGAACCAGCCTAAATTTACAAAGTCAGTGCTAAAGCTAAAGATTTCTGCAGGTCAATTAAAAAACAGTCCAATTGCGTCGTTAAATGACTACGTTAGCAACTCTTGTAGTGGAGATTGCGTTTGCGGAAAAACCATTTATGTTATGGCAAAGGAAAACAAAGACTTTATCGTCAATAAATATCTTGGTAAGATTTGTATGTAATACCCTAATAATTATGATTCAGCAGATAAAGTGAATTGTATTTTTGAATTGTGTGAATTGCCATTCGTAAATTGCCCTAGTCACTAATTGAAACTGTTATTCGAGACAGGTTGATTTTGTTTGAGGTAAAGTCTTTTTAGCTTGTGGTAAAGTCAAAAAAAATAAAATAAAATACGGCGTTAAGTGAGAAAAATCTTAATACGATTGTAGATATAAACATTGATTGCTTAATTTTTAGGTGAAGTTCGAACGAGAAGAAATGTTATTGCGTTGAAAAGGTATAAACTTGCTGTTTATTCTTTCAATGAACATGTTTATAACGCCACAACTACAACAACAACGTCGGCAGTTGCAGAAACAATAGCACCCACAAATAAGTTGCAGATAACTGTTACTGTTTATGAAAACAGCGTCAGCAAAGTTTACAGCCGTAAACGAAGATCGGTAGCAGAGGTTTGCTGTTTTGTTACTCTTTTTAAGATCCTGGGAAAGGGCGTTATTTATTATTTAGTTTAAGTTTTTTCATTTTTATGACTGTTTCCTAGATTGACCCGGAGCTGCTTGTAATTGTCGGTACACCCTACCTGAAAGAACGTTATTATTTTGATATCGGGGATGAAATTGTATTTCGTGTACGTGCAACGTTAAATAGTACAGATACAACAAAAGACCTTACTGATGTAACCATAGCAGTCAAAAGTCCGTCCTTTACATTATCCAATCCAGTCAAAAATGATTTAACAAACGCATATCTCAGTGGTAACGATGTAATATTTACGAAAGATTCATTGTCTGCAGGGGAAACCTTTTATGGCAACATAACAGGCACAGTTAGAGCTGACGTTGGACCGTTGACTAGTTTATTTGTTGACTTGAATGCAACAGCAGTGTACGACGGATCTCCTGTTACAGTTGCACCGCAGCAATCTTCGCCAATAGTATACACTGTTTTCCCCGAAGTAAATCTAACCAGAGCTCATGATATGGGTAAAAATTAATAGATTTATTTCTGAGCTACTTTATGTGATTTCACATGAAGTAGGTGAGTTTTATGTCGTCTCACTTCTAAATCTCAATATTTGCGCCAACCTACCCGATTATGATTCAAAGGGGATAAGAATAAGGCTCTAGTGTAGGCTATGCAGTAGTCTTGAAGAATAGCACAAAATTATTTGAGTTGTTTGGTAGAGCAGAACGCCTAGGTTCAAACGGAAACATGAAGTTACGCCACTAGGAGGCTCTTTACTAATTTGGTTAGCTATACACGACTAAGCTTAATTCATAAGAAACCAAAGTCAAATGCAAATGCAATAGAATATTAATATTCTGGTCCAGTCTTTTTATATTTTTCTCACATGCTTTTATAGATAGCTTGTCTATTTGATCTTAGTGTATAAAAACGGCGAATAACATACTAGTTTTACTGCGGAAAAATAGTTCCTATATTTGAAAAAGATTTCAAACTTATTATTTTTAAGGTGTGGCCTGCTATAGCTCATTGGATATGAACATGCATGTTAACTTACCAGATTTAAACTATTCTCTTTCATTCGAGCTGACAACAAACATTGAAAGTTATGTTTTTATGGCTATCAAAAACATATCGGTGGATGTGGACCCAGCCATAACATTCGACGGAAGCGAAACACCTGTTTTGTATTCGTCCCAAGGAAATAGTATAAACGATCTCGCTACCATTAATCTTGGATTTATTAAGGTAATTGGTCCGATCGGTAATAAATTCTCATTTATGCATTTTCATTATATATTAGTTGTAATCTTCTAACCCTAATTATGTTTATTGTACAACACTCTGAGCAATATGTAAGTCTATATAAGTCAATATGCAATAATAAGTCTTTGTATGTCAATATGCAATATGTAGTTCTTACAGTATCTCAAGTGTGAAAGTTCCATTGGCTTGGGCTATAAGCAAGTCGAGATTATTTTCGATTTTGAAATCGTCAAATTATTTGGTTTGATTGAAACCATTTAAATTTAAAGTCAACCGCATTCATTTATATTTTTGCTTAAGTAAATTTAAATAACCTAAGTAAATGTTTTGTATGTATAACAGACATGAATTTGGATAGAACTAGCGTTGATTAGTTTATCAACATCCACTTCGTGTAGTAGTTTCTAGTATACAATATTCGTTTATGTTGTGTTTATAATGTGATGTAGGGGTATATAAGTTGCGTTAAAGGGGTGTCTATAGCATGTCTATGTTATACTGAAGGGACTATGTTTATGGCTTTTCTAGCTTTAGCTATTACTGTGCAAAAATAATTCTGGATATATTTAGTACAAAAACTAAATCTTTTTAGGTTTCTAAAGGAGTTGATTCTTCTGAAAGAAACATCAACATAAAATTCTCAGTGCAAGTGTACGACCATCCCTTGGTAGCAACAAGTAGTGTGCATCTTATGGGGGTTGGTTTACAAGCTGGGCCTAAAGTGTTATGGGTGGAGCAACAAAACATTAAAATAATAAAGGTAAATTTTTATTTCCTTTTGACACTCAATTGTGTTAGAGTGGGCTGTGCTTTTGATGATGTCAACCAAATACTATAATTTTAGAAAGACTAACAACTTTTAAATATATCATGTCAGAATAGGATTTTGTCAAGTTCAACAAAATATTGAATTTTGAATATGAAATACATATTCAAAGTAACTTATCTTAAAAAATATATACCAAAAATGTCTGTTTTAAGGACACCCATTCCAGGTTTATCGATGGTAAAAAATGATCTACTTCTATGACAGTCTCTAGTTTAGACGGTTTTCCAGACACCAGTATTGTATTTTTTTTGTAGAATGAACCAACGCTAGAAATACAAGGTTCATTAAAACACGATTATGGCACTCGTTTTAAATTGGGTGAAACAATAAACGTTGAATACACGATCACCCATACAAATACATCAACAGCAAATGCACATAATCTCACCCTTAATCTGATAACTGAACACTTTGAGTTATCCGCCGCCTCTAATGTTCTTAAAAAGAACGACACTTGGTACGTTTTCAAGAAAGTAAACATCTTAAACTTAGGAGGTAAATAGAAATTGACTTAATTATCTTGAAATCATTAATTATTCATTTTTAGTTTAACTCGAGAAACTTCCTTATATAGATAAAATCATTGATGTCGTATCCATGAAACTGAAAAACAACACAACACCGTTCCAAGAGCTACCGATAACTTTTGAGTTAAAGTTTTTGAACTTAAAATCAATAGTTAAACAACCTGTTGTATATAGCATACCTCCTCCTGTAGCAGCCCCACCGAAAATATGCTTAAGCATGTATGGCTCAATTAACGTACCAGTTGGTTCGAGGAAGAGTTTCAATCTTGAAATTGCATTAATCAAAACGGTTTCTCCTATCAAGGTCGAGGTAATAATAAACATTCCAAACTTAAAAGAAATTGTTTTGTAGATTATATTCTACAACACTTATTAATTTGTGTTTATAATTTCTAGCTGGTGATGCCAAGAATAAATCGCGATCTATTATTGTCCATTACGTCACTTAAAGTTACGAACGTGGGGTCCAATCTGGTTATGTCAGTACCAAACTACCAACCGAAGTTCTTTTCATCCATCAACTACACAGGGATGTATGATCAAGCCATACTAGACTTTGGAACGGTTAGCAACAAGAATTTATCAAATACTGATGATTCTGCTAACTCAATTGGTATAGAATTTGGTGTGGTAGTAAACGAACATGAAAATACGACTAATGGCTCACCACTTAAAGTTGGTACAGGTGTAGTGGCGGGTCCTTACATGGTATGGGTTGATACAAAGGATTTAAAAGGTTACGCTCCTGGTGTTGTAAGACCGGATCTAGACTTCATTTATCAAATTCACAACTCTAGGTAATTTTTTTAGACTGAAACGCGTTTTTAACTCGTGTTTAAATAGTAATTAGAGCTTGTCAGTTATTGAAACTATAAAAACCGTAAATATTTTTTTTGATATTTTTTGATATTTTAGTGAAGATATCTTTCAATTGTCGTTAGATGTCTCTCACGCGAATTCGTCATCTCAATTTGCTTACAATGTATCGCTTGAGTTTTATCTAACCCCTTATGTTATTTATAATGGGTTAATAAATAAATCCGAAATACTTAACACCGTTTCGGATACATCATTCGAGGTAATATTGTCTTTTAGTGCATCGCTATTTAAACATTTTTTAATGCCGCAATAATTGAATTATCGAAAGAGACAGGGCTTTCTTTATTCATTAAATCAAATTAATTTAAATCTTCATTGAAATAAAGCATTTTCATTTAGTCTCAAAATTTTTATTTCACGGATAAAATGTCATCAAAAATACAAGTCAAACTTGATAGGAGTAAATCTGCTCAAGAAGGAACGTACCAGTTCTATTTACCCGTGCGATTAACATATTTTAATCAATATGGAAAAAAATGGCAATATTTTAAAACTGTAAACAGATCGATAAAAGTTTTACCTCGATTTGTTACCATTCCTTATGACGTTCGAAAGGTTTCTCGTAAGTTGACTTAATCAATTAATAATTATCTCCTTCTTCATAACGTTCCCCACAAAGTTCGTATTTATATATAGTGCCAATTCCGTGTTTCAATAGTTCACAAATAAAAATCTTGTTCGTTAGTTATCTTCCTCTTTCAAACCCCTTCTAGTTGAAACTACTAGGTTTTTCTTTTTAAACACACCCCTAATGGTTTCACCCCTTTAAGTACATCCCTAAGTTATCAAACGTATTAAATACACCCCCAAGATAGCGCCCCAACTTTTCTATAGCTTTAAAGTGAATCATAAATTTGAATCATAAGTCACTCCCAACCAATTTAGGTTTGTGCCTAACATGAGTTCTAACTTTTTTAATTAGTTATTTAATGCAGTATTTATCTAGCATATCATTTACATTTTTTTAGAATATTACGGCAGAGGATTTTACGTTGAAAATGGTAAAAGCGGAAAGCATACGGTCTATTTGTGTATGAATCAACACGCAGTAAGGTAACACAAAGAAGAAATAGTAATCTCGTAATACCTAATTATTGTGAATGATCGAAATGAATGTTGTTTTCTTTCTGAATTTAGCGACAAATCAGCGTGCTATTATTCTAAAAATCAAGGTGCAGGCTGGCGAGGTAAACATTCTTGTTTTTAACTGTAAGCAATTCCGCAGCTTAATGATCCAGAATTGTTTAGATTTGGTTGCTATCAAATCACGAGACTTTTTTTATTCCAAATCTTAAATTTGTTTAACGTGTCAAGTTATGGAACCCAGATTTGGAAAACTGTTGTTAAAAACACCTTCTTTTTTTTATTTTTTTTTTATTTTTATTTTTTTCTAAGCTATGGACAACAGATTGGGAAGTATTGTCGGCCACGGAGACAAACAAGAGTTGATTGGAGTGTCAAGAAATCAGTTGCATTACATATACTATAACGCTAAGCATGAAGAATACATTGCCTACATCCCTCAGGTCAAACCCACAGCACTTTACCGTGACTTAGATGATGCGATGTATGTTGAGCTGAAACCCGATACCGTAATAGATGGTGCCCACAGATTTCAAGTATCTAACCACCAATATGCAGGTTTTAAGCAAATTCTTTCTAAGAAACCATACGATTTGTGCTAGATTTTTTGCTAACAATTTTTTGTTAAAACTTTTGTCGTTACGTTTTTAGAAGTTTATATTCTGTAAAACATATATTTTGATTTGTATGGTACATTTTATTGCCATTTTGTAACAACATAAATTGAATTTACCTTAAGGTATTCATATGTCATTTTTTTTCAGGTGCAGGGGATGGTTTTTATTACCGTGATGGACCATCGAAACCTTGGATTTTAAGAGCTAAATGGTTGCAGTAAAACACACACCTTGGCACACCATTATTTTAAACATTGAACTTTTTTTTGCATTGTTGCACAAAAGAAAGCTAACGTGAAAACGAATAAATTATTAACAAGCATTTTTAAAAATGGACATTGTAAATACACAATAATATTTAAAACATTTTATATAATTCACGATTTTTTTTTTTGGAAAAATAGAAATACATTTGGTTATTCACAGATAAAACACAAATTGATATTAATAACTGTGTTTAAGTCTTATGAAAATAAAAGAAATCTCCTAGAGTGGTATAATCCGCTAACAAGTTTCTGAATCCTAGTGGTACTTGAATCTTAAAACCCATCGAAGCAGTTTGTTTCCTGGTGGAATCGTAGTTTCAACCAATCCACCGGTTCAGCTATTCTCCTGGTGGTAACCCACTTGAGTAAAGAATATTTAATTATGACAACACAAGGCTGCAGGTGCAGAGCCTTATAGAGTTTAAATAAGAAAGTTTTGTTTTGGCTTCGGCAAAGGGTGACAAAAATGAAAATCTTAGTCAGTTTAACGATGAATTTAGCGAAGGAATGATTATGACTAAATAAATCTAAATTAAGAAAAGTCAGACTAGAAACAGTAACAAAAAAAACTTAAATCAAGCGTTCATTGTCATAAACATGAAAATGATTAAATGATCCTCTGCAACGAACGTCATGGATGGTGGCATTATAATCGCACAAAATTATCGTAATACCAAATAAAATTAAAACATTCCTTTTACCATAAATGGTAAAATTATACTGCAGAACTTACAAACAACATTCACTTTCTATAAGAAAGAGATTATCCATGGTTGTAAGACATCACACAATTAATTCATTACATTGGGGTCAAAAGTGTTTCTTGGTTCTTTTATTTAGTACTAACTGATGCATAACTTACTAATGTAGTACTTACTGATGCATAACTTACTGATAGATTACTTACCGATGTAGTACTTACTGATGTATTACTTACCGATGTAGTACTTACTGATGCATTACTTACTGATGTAGTACTTACTGCTGGATTACTTATTGATGCAGTACTTACTGATGCATTACTTACGAATGCATTATATATTCATGTAGTAGTTTCTGATGGATTACTTATTGATGTAGTACTTACTGATGCAGTATTGACTGATGGATCATTTAAAGATGGATAACTTACTAATGCATTATATATTAATGTAGTACTTACTGATGGATTACTTACAGATGGATTGCATACTGATGCATTATATACTGATGGAGTACTTACTGATTCATTATATACTGATGGAGTACTTACTGAGAAAAATTTCCACGGACACTAGTGGATATCTGTAAAACTAGACATTCACTTTTCTATTCAATTTATTAACGCATGAGTTTCTAGAAGTTTCTTCAATCAATACTCTAAATTAAGGCCCGTTTATAATTAAAATAACTTAATTGTCAAAAGCAATCTTTGTACAAATATTTTGACGTCCTAACTGTAGTTAAATTTTAATCATAAAATACGCAAGCACATGTACCACACGCAGTACCTTTACACATGTGTTATGGTCGATCGAACATTTTACGATCGTATTACTGAGTTGAACGATTATGTGGGTTTTAATTTGGAGTCATACAATTCCTGGAATAGATGCATATCAATGCTTAAGAGAGCCCTGGATTAGATGCATATCAATGCTTAAGGGAGCCCATTCTATACTTATTTTTAAGTAGCGAAAGAGGTCCCCAGTTCCTCCCCTGTCTATACTTATAATTTCACATATTTTTTAAAATAAAGACTAAGGTTATAAGCGGGGTTGTCACTAATTGAACTCCCAAATCAATTCCTTTGCTAAAGTATTGAAAGTCCATCATAGTTTCAAATAGCTTGGTAGAAGAACAAATGGCGCCCAATTGGCAATGCCTATTAAAAAATGTCGTCGTTAACAGAAGTAAGAACCGCAAGTTCAAGTGAGAAAACATTAAACAACACTTTGTTCCTTCCTGACATCGGAACCAGAGAAAGTGAAACGCTTGAGCTAGTAAATCAAATATTTCTCGCAGTAGGTAAAAAGAATGTTGAATACTTGTAGGTTGCAATGATAAACAGTTATCACAAAACACACATCATATTGCGAAGACATTTATTCAGTTAAAAGTGAATTTTCAATTGAAGATTGGATTTTCTTTGATATAGACATACGGATAAGGTTTCTAGGTTACAATGGAATAATGTACAATTCGTGAAAGTAAATGTTCTACAAAAAGACACTTACAACTGCTTTAGTGCTTAATCAGAAAATGAAGGAATTTCTTATTGAATTAAAATTTCTGATGCATCCTGTTATTTTATGTATTTATCGTAAATTTGAAATTTGCTTTGCTTTACCAATGTCCTCAACTTTGATTAAAAAAGATAATACATCTATAGTTTAGTTGTAGTTTTCAATTCTGATAGTACCCTAAGTAACGCAAATTTCAAGTTACAACCATGTTGATCTGAATATGAATTGATTAAGCTTGTGAAAGTACTAAGAGGCTGTGATTAAGAATTTATGCAGCACGTATTAGGACCAACAATATATCACATAGATGGATGATACAGTTATCTTTAAACAAACTTTGTTATTGATCACGTGCACTACAAACCATTAATTTATTTTATTTTTCTACTCGAAAATTGATAATATATTTTACGTAATCTTAATTTCGACGAGCTATATAATAAAAGAAAAATGTTGTTATGGTTCCTTCCAGAAACAAATTCCTTGCTTTAGCCAAATTCTAGATTTTTGTGTTTTCGTAAATTGTAGTATCTCAACTAACCATTGCTTGAGTCAATACCAAGGCTAGTTTTTCTATTCATTTACAAAATTTATCACAGTCAATAAAACAAAAAGAATGTTTGGTTTTGTCAAAATTTCAGAATAATGTTAAACTTGAGATTTGGTTTTCACATAACCCATCTATGTTATATATCCTTGGTATTACCTTTGTTAAAAAATCCACCATTGTTATTATTTTCTTGGGGGGTAAATTTATATTAATGCTATTCAAATTACATGTAGTGAATTTTTCATTTTATGGGGCGCTTTAGGAGACATATTATACTTTGAAATCTTGCAATCCTCCAACCCATTTAACAGATGAACTTTTATGAGAAACTAAAGAAACTACGAACAGTTTCAACACAGTTTCCAATTTCAAAAAAGAAACAAAGCAGTTCTTAGATACATCACTACATAAAGATAAGTATTTATCAAACTTCCTTGAGTGTGAAGTTTTTCTCACATGAACATGTTAGCTCCAATTGGATGACGGATTTGATAACGACTGAATATGTTAAAGCAGCTGGTTTTGGAGTAAAAATTACTAGTTGTGATGAAATTTGTAGGTCAGAACTTGCGTCATATTACATAATCCAAACAGCATCCATATTAAGAATAATTGTATGATTACTCTTCGACCTACATACATGGAACTGATTTCACTGCTTTAACAAGTGATGAAAGTTAAAGAGAAAATATTAAACCAGTTAAAATATGTATTACCGTTAAAGATGATTCAAAAGATTCTTCTAATAAATTAATTTTTTTCAGAAAAGTAAATATATTTGAATATTCAGATTTTGTGCATAATAGGATGTAGGTAACTGGTGTCTTACTAAAAATCCGTATCACAAAACAACCATCCACAGCAGTATTTTACTTATTGCTTAGAAAAGGCTAGACTCAATCTGAATTTTGCCAGTTTTTACGATAAAATAAGTGTGTGCTAAATGATATTTTTCAGTATGAAGTTTTACTCGTATTCACTTGGCTTCTCTCTTGCGTTTTTTATACAATTTCCTATATTTATGAGGCGTCGACTGAAGATCTGTACACTAATTTGAATTATTCTTTTAATAAGGAAGTCATTTTGAATGGATATATTTTGATATCATATCGTAAATCAGATCAGAAAGACACTTTAGCTAGAGTAAATTCTTAGATAATTTGTTATTATGAATTCATTATTTTTATTATCATATATGATATAGCTAGCTACAGGAAAATTCCGAATTTTACATCGGTATAAGTTTCTAACTAAATACAGGATACAAATTTGTTAACGTGAATGTATCCTAAATAATCATAACAAATGTTATAAACTTTTTAGGGTTCCTCACAGCAAGGAATTGCCCAAAGCTATTCTCAAATTCGATTGGTCCATTAAGAAAAAGGAAACAACACCACAGGTAATCTTCCATCTCGACTGTTCCAAGAACAAATAAACATTCTTATAACAGGGAACATACTGTTACTGAATAAAAAAGTTTAAATTAGATAACATATACAAGCAAAAACAAATGATAGCTATGAAACAACGTCACAGAATGATTTTACAAACAATAAATTGTTACTTTACTCTTTTATTAGATAGATATAAATTTTGGTACTCAGGCTAAAAACCACAAACTTTAGCTAACATGTATTTCTACAATAAACTTAAAGTTTATTAGCTAACTATTAAATAACAAGTAATCATTAAATCGTGTTCTAATGTTTAAAAAATATTGTTTCTTAACTCGCTTATGCCGAAGGACAAACGACAAGTTAACTTTTTAAAATTAAGTATTAAAGGTGTCATAACTGAGAGCATATTTATTAAAGATAATTTTTTTTTGTCAGTTCTTTTAATTTAAACGTCCTTGATGCCACTTCAGCATGTCGCCTTTATCATTTTATTATTTTAATTCATTCCATTGTTATCATTCCTTTTAATACTCCACATATGTAAAAAAGCATCATCATTAAAGAAGAATTTTAACTATGCACAAACGTTTACAATGATAGTACCATGACTTTTCACTAATAATAAAAAAAAAAAAAAATTTGGAACGAGTCACGGTTTCTCTGTAAAAATTTTTTTTAACATTTCTGAGAATTTAAGTTTTCAAGAAGAATAACCAGTCAGAATTAAAAAACAAAAATTAAAATAACATAATTCAATATCATTAAATTGAGCAACTTTGCTTCTATATTTGAGCATGAATGTTTTTTTTGAGTTTAATTTATTGGCAAAGCTTCGTGACAGAACCTTATAAAAGAAACTTGGTAAAATACTGGAAGCAAATATTTGCTTGTAGAAAGGGATAATATGAATATTTAAGAAGATGCACTAAATTAATGTCAATCTCACTTAATTACCTGTTCTTTAATAAAATAAATGTCTAGAAGAGCTTTTTTGATTCAACCTAAGAACCATCTTTGGAAGTCAATAAGTCATAACCTTATGGTTGACTTTAACGATGAAAAGCTCGTTTTTCGTTTATTCACCGACATGTTTATTGAATATTGAGATTGTCCCATCGACGACTTACTACTCGATTCGAACCGTCTTCTTTTATACGTCTTACGACAAAAAAGTTTTATAGCTTCCTTTCGAAATTCACGAGTTCTCCAGCAATAAATAATTGGTGCCATAGGACTAGACATAAAGCATAGAATTTTTACGTAAAACCTAGCTGCAGCCGTACCATCGTCTGTGGATAAGCAGTTGGAACAAATATGGTCGATTATGTAAAACACAGCTAATGGGCCCCAGCATATTAGGTAAACAAATAGCAGCAGGAAAGAAGTTTTCGTGGCTTTTAATTCAAAGGTCAAACGCAGCATTTTTCTTCTGTTTGTAAAAGAAGAGCAATTACATAGAGGTTTACTTTGTTCTTCCTTATTATTTTCCAATTGAGGCTTGTCATTATTTTTCGTTTCTTCATTTTTCAAACCTTTCTTAACAGCCTCAACATAGCTACGTTGTTTTTTGAGCTCCTGTTTTTGGAATAAAAAACTATCTTCAGTATCAACTTCACATTTTTCATGGCACTCTTTATTTTTATTGGACTCGTTTAAGGTACTTCGAGTTTTCAAACTCATTTCTTGCTTTAAGTCTTTTAGAGCCATGCGAGAGGCAATTCTCCACAACAGCACATAGTGTCTAGTTATCAATACAAATGGCATAACATTAAAAATTAAGATTACGGAAATCCCCCACAACTTCACCGGAATATAAGTACACAACTCTTTGTCTATTTTGCCAGTAAAAAATGGCACCAAATCAATTGACAGCACGCAAATCCAAGCTAACAATATTATGAAGAACATATTTCTTTTAGCGAATATTGTATCGTATTTAAACGGATTTCGGATTGCACATAGTCGATCGTAACTAACAATTAATAAGCTAATTTTCATTATATGGCCAGAGAAAAAATAAGCCATGCGGTACACATCGCATACCCAACCACGACTTTGCGAACTGTCTGTTACAATTTTTCGATATAAATAAAATGGCGCAGCTACGAAAGCTTGTATTGTGGCACCTAGTAAAAAGCTGACGACAGCATAATTTGCTGCTCTGCACAGTCTTTTGCTTCTCAAAATGATAATAACAGGTATCAAGTCCATTACACTGCACGAAACTGAAAGCAAGGCCACGATAGAGAAAGAAACAATATGGTTTTCAGATGAGTTTTCATCTACTGTGATCGAAGTGTTATTAGTAACCATTTTAATCCTGCATAGATAATCGTTTGATAATTTATAGTTAATTGACTGCAAACTGAGTTATGCTAATGCTATATTTAATTTGATTCTATAAGAGCTGAATAAGAAGCTAACACTGACAGTAAAACCATAAAAATTTTTGCTCGAAATTATAAACTTCAAAGCAGTCACAATAGTAATGGTCTACCAGCAAAGCTATTATTTTATGGTTTTCAAATCCTCATTATCACAGTATTTTTTTAAACCAGAGATTATAATTTTCTCGAACATCTTTATATTTACAATTTAATTTCAAGCGCAGATCCTCGTAACGTTACTGCAAGTGTTAGCTTTAATTTCAAATCAAAAGGTAGAAGCAGATCTACTTCAATATAAAAATCGAGATCAAGGTGATAGTGGTGTAAACACGAATTATAATGTTTTATTTATTTAACCATTATTCCCGAGCTTTAAAATATTTAGGCATATTTTAATCGTAACTTCACTGAAAAGTTGATGATAAAATTAAATCGTTCTCCTGAAAAATTTAATCATTCATTATGATACGGGCATTTAATGCGTATACTTTAAATCGTCATTCCTTTATAATAAATCAGCACCATTACAAATAAAAGCATTAGCTATTTTTTTATTGTAAACAATGTCCTTACGAAATAGAATTATTACAGTTGTAAAGTAGATATTTGTCCTTAAAAAGTTAATCAGTAATCAGTAAAGCGAAACCTTACCTTTACACAGTAAATCATTAACTTATAAAGTAGATACTTTTCCTTATGAAGTAAATCAGTACCTTATAAAGTAGATACATTTCCTTATAAAGTAAATGATTACCTCATAAAGTAGATACTTTTCCTTGTAAAGATATTCACTACTGATGTAGCAAAACCATGCCTGAAATTAGGAAAAATTTATGTCGATGCATGTAATATCAAAGAGAAGGCGTTTAATTTCTCCGTTATCAATGCAAAAACATTTCGTAGTTACTTTTATAAATTTTTACTGTCATAACTATATAGTTTTGTATGTTTTAACACCATGTTATTAGCTGTGCATCTATTTTTTATTTTTTAAAATAAATTTATTTTGCTAAAGGAGTTTTCTTTATATGTTCTGGGAGATCGATTTTTGTTAATACAACAAAATAAAGAAAAGGAAAAGAAATCACTTTGTTTTGGAATATATTTTTTATTGTTTTCTTTTATTGAGTTTTTACTCATTTATTGTGTTTTGTCTTTTTTGGGGGGGAAACGTTATGAAAATAAAAAGGCGTTATCAAATATGATCAAAAACCTTGATAACAACGTAAATACGAAATATAAGTTGTGAAAAATTAAATAAAATTTCATATAAGGTGTATTTATAAATGTAGACATGGGAACTATTGTCTCTACTTAAAAAATAGTTTTCTGTCTGCAAATGCATTTCTAAGAAAACTAATTTAATATAAAATAAAGCTTATTAGCAGTTGAAATAAGTTTTCACAGAGATAAAAAAAAAATATAGTATTTGTTCTTGTCCAAACATTTACTCACAGGGGGTAAAAAGGTCATAACTATCATTTTCTTTTTACAAAAAAAGAACAATTGAGGATACTTCTTCTTGTTTATATGAAAAAAATCAAACATTAAAAAAGAAAAAGAATAACAAACTTTTCTCATACAATAACAAACTTTTTTACTTATGATATTTACACTGACGGTGAACGAGCAGAGCATTATTTTACGATCTTTACAATTCCGAACATAACATTCTGGAAGACTGCACCTATAGCTACAAACGTTACACTCAAGAAGGATTGTTATACTACTTTGAGCTTTGTATATAAGAATATGTTAAAATTATAAGAGCTTCACGTATACGAATGCATTAAAATTATAAGAGCTTCACGTATACGAATGCTCAACGCTCAAGAAATTTTCACTAATACGATCGTTACACTTTTACGAGCTCTACATATATGAATCTTACACTCAAGATGGTTACGCTAATACAAACTTTACACTTAACGAGCTCTACATTTACGAATGTTACACTCAAGAAGTTTACGCTAATACGAAATTTACACATATGCGAGCTCTGCATATAAATTACTCGAGCTTAACACATACGAACGAGGTTAAAATACTTACTGATACGGGGGTTTAACCTTCAAATTTTATACAAATAAATGAAAAAAGTTTGCAAACTTTTCACCTACTAGTTTCTCATAGACGAACTATTCATTTGATATCTTTAAATTGAATTCTTTTTTTAAAACAAAATATTTTCAATTTTTTTACAGTATGCAACTCAGTTTTACTCCCACACGTAATGTTTTTGTTACTCTTGATATAGAATAAAAAAAAAAAAAAAAATCTTCAGGAAAACTATATCAATAATGCAACACCTACTTCAATTAAAACAGCTGGTGAAATAATTAATACAAACAACTCTTTTTCAAATTTAGTTTTTTTTTCTATTGTTACAATAAAAAAATACTATATGCTCGTAGAATCTTTTATTTTACGCTTTTTGAATATATTCGGTTATTTTGATAACACTAGGCTAGCTAAGAGATCCGTAGTTTAGGTTTGCAATTAGCTGTTTTAAATATCAATTGCAAATAATCACAGAAGGTAAGCGATAATGCGGCGAGGCGAATGTTTTTCCCGCACACCATAGGCAGTATCCTTAACCATAGGCAGTATCATTTTAACCGTAGGCAATGTCATCCATAAACAGCCGAAAATATTTTAGCCTTTTATATATAAATTAAAGTTTGAAGTCTAAATTATTTTTAAAAATATAATAATAATGGTAGCCAAGGTTTTTAATAAAATAAGTTTTTAAAAACTTTTCACTTGTTCTGTATTTAATAATAAGGTATTTTTTTTCTGCTATTCAGATGTATTAAGTATTTATTTTTTCTTATAAAATGATAATCTATAATTTTAAACTTCTATATATTAATACGTTAATATCTGAAATCTGAAGGAGATATCTGAAAAGGGTAGTGTGACCTTAGTGGATTTTTTTCGCTGGCTCATTTCCCTATTTAAATCGCCTGGAAAACATATAGGCAAATCTAAAATCTAAAGAAGACATTGCAGTGTACCAAAACGTTATTTGTTTTTAAATGAAGATAATATAAAGAAAAATGTAAGTGAATTTTCAACATAAGGGAAAGTTCAACCGTTGATTCGAAGGGCATATACAGCTAGTAATGAAATGAATGCTAAGGAACTGAAGAACTTTCACACAGTAAAACTAAAAGAAGATAAATAATAAATTTTAAACTTGAAATATTTTCTGCTATTTACAGGCTGCACATACTCTAAATAGATTCTTTAATCTGCCATTATATATATATATATATGTATATATATATATATTTTATTATTTTTCAATATCCTGGTCACTTTTTATTACCCTCCATATATATAGCTATAAATGTGATATTATTATGTAGCTAAATAGGTATAAAATAATGGCTTCAATCCTTGAATCTTTTCGTGCATGGTTAATAAATGTTGAAAGATACTGAAGAGTTAAAAAGAAGAGTGAAAGAATTGCTACCGCTAAAAGAAACTACTTACATTATATTGCATGTCAAAGGTTCAGTAAAAAGGTTTAAAGCCATAGTTGAATGTAGTATTTCTTCTTCAGAATAGCATGAATTCATTATAAATTATGGTAAACAATCGAATGAAACTCTTCGTAAATTGACACCAAAATATCCTAAGAAAGGGGAATTCGATAAATGTGTGGACAACAGGTGCAGGACAACATCATTTAGTCTTGTTGTTCGGTACAATAAGTACAATAAAAGCAAGATTATTTAAGATATTGAATGGACAAATAATCATCCAATTAATTCGTTTCAATCATTATCATTCAAGGACATAAAAATACTAAATATGGACTATCTTGCTCATTTCGGGGAGCGTTCGTCGTTCGCTTTTGTTTTTATCGGCTTCTTCCAATGCATTTTCCTAAAATCGAATAACATTGGATTTTAATAGGGGATTCTTTGGAATTTACATTCTATAGCAAAAATTGTTAGAGTAAAAACTTTTTTATAAATAAAACAAACGTAATTGTAGTTATTTTATGGAAAGATTTTTAATATTGAATAACACCTACCACAGTTTCTCTAAAAAAAAAATGGAATTCATTTATAACTGCTATATGATTGCCTTTCCATAATATTAATTGATTTTATTTGGTTGGGATAATAGGCAAAAAACAAAAAAATAATCTATATTTTGAATTGATGAATTTTCGCTAGCGTCTATGCGGAAGCTTTCTCAAATCAATTTAAAATATAGATTATTTTATTATTTTTTGCCTATTATCCCAACCAAATAAAATCAATTAATGGAATTCATTTAATTTATTAAATTTCCCTCATGTTTCTCCACTTGCTCATCTTCTGTAAATCCATGGATATAATAATTAACGGAGCCAACAAAAGAAAATTAATATTTTTTGTAAAAATTAATGACAAAAAAAACTTGATTTCTAAAATTTGGTAATTAGTAATTCTACCTCTAACCATATCATCTTTATCAGGAATATACCCTACCATCATGTTATCGTTATTATTAAAATCGTCCATTTCGTTCAGACTCTACTCAAGGATATTATTATATAGGTAAACCTGGATGTAGTATAATACAATTTTTTAAAAAGTCTTTAGAAATAGGTGCGTTGGACCGAAACTTTATTTACTTAAGATTTTAATTAGTTAAAAAACCAATCAAAACTTTTATTTAATAGATTGTTATTTATTTTTTAAACGTCAATGAGAATAAAGGATAAGCGCGCGGATTTCTTTTGCTGTATGTTTTTATTTTATTTTAATAACCTTAACGAGAATTCAAATGGAAATAAATTTGATGAAATGAATAAAAACATCTTATCTTATCTTTCTTTATCTTATTTTCTCATCTCTAGTGTAGGAAATCCATGTTTAAATGTCAATGTAAGAAAAAAAAAACTTGTGTAAGTGTAAGTAGAATTTCTGCTACGAATAGAATCAAAACCATGTTGCAAAACTGAACGGCCTGATGGTAATTGCTATACTTAAGGAAATTTAGTTGAGATATACTTAATCGCTCTAGCCAATAAAGGGAGTTTAGACTTAGAAATAGTTAAGTCATATATATAGATTTTAACCATATGAGTTTTTAAGACCTTTTGTTCTGTCTCAGCACTAAAATTTTTAGTTTTCAATTTAAAGCCGAAAAATCTTTTAAATTGCACGCCTAAGTTAGAACAATAGAAAATTTTGATAGTCGTAAAAAAGGAGTGATTCCTCCCTCAATAATAGTTGCAATTTGTTGGTTATGTTATTATACTCACATGAAAATAATTTAAAAAAATAAAATAGTTTGTAGACAATCAAAACATTATGTAGGCAAGCCATAACAATTTTAAATTAATTTCACGTTTTTAGCTACTAATGTATTTAAAAATTGCATACACAAAATTCTTTTGTTTATTCTATGTGGTTGACATAAAAAATGTGTTTTGTTTAAATTTGGATACAAATAAAATGCAAAACAACGAAAAATTGAAAAAAATATTGGTTATTATGAATTGTTTATACTGGGAGTACATGTAGCTACTAAATCTATAAACCAGCGGTTTCGATATTCACAAAAAATAGATGGGCTGCTTAATACAGGAATTAAAATACTTTGAACAAGATTTTCTTATACTGAATTTTATCAACAGATAAATGGGAGTTATAAATTCATAAACACAAAATTTTACTTTACAACAAAATCCATGTTTAATAGCATTTTCTACAAGTTCAGTGCAGTTGTAAAAAAATAACAATAAGTTTTGCGTGTGAACCAAACGAAAGGCAGAAAAACCATAACTTATCCAAGATTACATAGAAATAAACAACAGCATTATCACAATTTTTACAGAATTTTTAATCACATCAGTAACAAAATAAATTCCTTAGCAGTCATCATTATTATCAACATAGTTATTGCTTATATTAGCAATGCTATACTACTGCTTGTATTATAACCGATCACATGTTGGTATTACCTTTTTATTATGCATGTCCGGTTACTTGTTTGCATCACAGGATTTTTTTTTGATTTTTTTTTCACAAGTTCGTCATAAGACTATTGGCTATATCATAAAGTTCTTGGTCCAAAGTTATGGTATATTTAAGCATTTTCATTTGTGCTATGGTTAAGTGTCATTTGTTTTAAACTAACTACCTATAACCATTTCGTGAAAAAGTTATACTATCAAAGTTGAAAAAAGATATTTCCATTTAAAGGTTATGAATAATTTGAGCATACGTGCCCTGATACTAGAATATTTCTAAAGAACCTTTTTATTACTGAACCAGAGAAATCCACTGTACTCTGATAATAATATCAGGAATAATTTTCCAATTTATCTCTCAGATTTTGAATACTCTAAAAATGGATGTTTTGCATCTAGAGCAAAGTAGTTCTGAGGTGTTTCTTATTACATTTGATAAGTATAAAGTATTTGTTTTCATTTACACTTTAATCTGAGATAGTAGTAACATTTATGAAATCTCTTCGGGCAAAAATTCTAAATGTGAATACTATATTAGATGAAAATCGTGTTTTTCTTGTATTGTACATTGTATTTCCATGAAAAAGATAAAACTTGAATTAACAAAAACAAATTAAACTATTCTCAAACATTTGATAAAAAGGCCTTTTTTGGTTTATGCTTTAAATTTAATGAAATTATTTATTTAAGAATATTGACTGCTTTTATGTTTTTTAAAAAACTTAGCATCTGAAGCATAGACTATATTATACGCTAGAGATATGCTAGACTATATAAAAACGTGATTTATTTAAAAAGTAAAAAAAAAAAAAAATGAAAAAAAAGGAGAAAACGACTATAGGATCTTGCAGAGATCACATAATATTTTTCCTCGTACATAAAACCATATTCAGCGTTGTTTTTTCCCGGGATAAATACAATGATATAATATTATTATAAAGCATTTATTATAGCTAAACCATTGAAATAGCTTCAATATAAGATATATATAAAAACAACGATTATAGCAGATGTTTTTTATTTTGTTTAACACTCCCTGCATTTCTAATATCACAAACTCGTTTTATCAGTTTCTTATGTTTCTTAAGTTTTATGATTTTTTTTAATTTCTTTTTTACTCTTTTCCTTGTGATGTTATGAGGTGGAATGACCTAGTTGATGTTTTTATTTATTTTCAATTATCTCTTAACATGGATTACATTAATATTCCTTGCTAGAACTTAAGTCGTTTTCATAGATGTGATAATCTTTAATTTCCTACGCTACTTAGTTGTAAGTATATGTTTGTTGTTTTTGTCATGAGACTGCGAAAGAAAAAATCACTTATATAAACAAAACTTTAAACTTCTTTATGGATTATTCATTGATTGATCGTGCGTATACAGTAACCTCTTTAACGAAATACTAGAATATATTTACATAAATTGTATAAACATACTCAATCAATGATCGTGTGTATACAGTAACCTTGTTTACAAATACTAGTATATATTTACATAAAATGTATAAACATACTCAATCAATGATCGTGTGTATACAGTAACCTTGTTTACAGAATACTTGTTTATATTTTCATTAATTACTTTCAATAACTAATAAATATCATAATCATTATATAAGTTCTATCATCTTTACATAAAATGGGTCCCTGAATAAATTCACAACTAAGGGTTTAAAATTAAGTAACATAAATACATTAATTAAAATCAAACAC
>JAUELD010124597.1:0-16283 GCA_031471615.1 Aglantha digitale | reverse complement strand
CGTGCTGTTGAAAAACAAAACATTCATCCACGCCAAGATAATTCAGCCCCACTGGAGTCCTGTTTGTAAGGCACGCTGAATTCAATATCGTGTCGTGTTTTTATAATGATGGCTTATAGATTATAGATCAACGATCTTTAACCTATTAGTCAAGATTATAAAAATTGTGTTAATATACAAATCTTCCGATCTGTGGTACAGGGCATTATCGTGTCTTAGGAAATACATTGATTTATGTAGAACAAATATCAGTTAAATTCAGGTTTTAACCTTTGCATACTGTTCATCTTTTATTTTAAGTGTAAATGTTTTGTTGGCAGTATCTAAGGTAAAAAATATAAGTCAGTATATTTAGGAAAACAGTTTAATATCTGTTTTTGAATTTGTTTGTGTATGTGTATGAATATAAAAAACAGTTGCGAGATTTAAAAAGCAATCAAGTGCAAACTATTTTTTCGACAAAAAATATATTTATTGTTGCTTCTTTTTTACGATAAATAAAATATAAAGGGTGCTAATATGAGGGAGGAAACACCGTCAACTTACTTGAAGTCTTTTAGAAATACAAAATTGGACCATTTTTATCATGTTTTGACAAGAGATATTAAGCACTGCGATGTTTTCCATTGCCATTGTGACAGCTTTATATCTCTTTAAGTGCATTATTTGTGAAAAAACATTTTACGCGAAAAGATATTTAAAATTTAACGTTACTTTTTACTAGTTTTGTTTCCTAGGAATCCTTTTATCACAACATTTTTAGCTTTTGTGAGGATATGTAACATTATCAATATGGACATGAATGGCAATTACATTTCTGAGGGATAAGTAAGCTTTAGTGTATCATAACGTAATTGATGAATGGAATAAGCTTGTGTATTAATCTTTTATTATTTTTCTAAATGTTAGGATGTTTGTTTTTGATAAATGATGGTTCGCTTTGAACAATAGACACATCACATTCTAGACAAATATTATTTAATTTTTATCCCTATTATTGTCATAATGTCGATACTTGATCCAACTGTCCAATGCCTTCAAATTGTATGCATATGTCAATGCATTGGCTAGTTAGACGTTTAAGAATCAAGAAAGGCATCCAAATTTTTTTTCTTTTTTTATATCATTTGATTTGTATATTCTTTTTGCCTAAGATAATTTTATGCTATAAATCTATGCTTGCAGTAAACGTTATGGAGATAATCACAAAGGGCATAAGTAAATGATGTTATCATATTAAGAATAAAATTGTTTCTAATTTATCTTTTTTTTGGAGATCGTTAATCGTGCAGCATTAAATCTATAAACAAAAGAAAAAACTTAATAACAATACTTTTTTACAATTCCTACAAAAGCACTCTCACACCGACATAATAGATACTTGATGGATAAACTCAATATATCACTAATCTCCCATTTTCATGGAAGAAATTATCATACAAAAACTTCTTTTGATTGACAAAAAAGTCAAAGTTAAAAGTACTTAATATTTCAGGTCTATTATCATTTTTAATACAAATCTTAAAATTGAGACAAAATGAAGCTTTGGAAATTGATTTATACTTTGTAGGAATTGCAATTACATAATTAACCTTTAATTACTACAGACTTTTTTAAATAGTTAATTATTGATATAGTATTTTTATCAACCTTAAATAAATACTACATTAAAAAAACATTCGCTCAAACGGCGCAGTGGCCAAGGGGCAAGGCGTCGGTCTCGTAAACCGAAGATCTCGAGTTCAACCCTCGTCTGTGGCTATATTAAAAACGAATGCTTGTATGCAAAACCCATTATGCAACTACAATAAGTTTGTCTAGCATAATTATTGTATCGGCAAAGTCATAATTGTAATTCTTACCTCTGACTTGAGTCGAGCCCTTGCTAATTCAATTCATTCTTTTAAATCTATTTTATGAAGGCTATTCAGGGGCTCCAAGTTGATCTGGGAGTTGGGGGTTGATCCGGGACCAAATTGGGATTCAAATTCAAAGAACCCTGCCCCTCTTATAAAAGATATGAATTTAAAAAAGCAGAGCATCAATGTTTAGAATGGAAATTGAGGAAAAGTTTTTAAATAAAATTTGAGAATTTATTTGATTATCTCACTATTATTTTTTTTTTATTATTTATAAATATTTTTTTTAAGGTTGACAACAAATGTCAATTAGTACTAACTCCATACCGGAGCCTGTCCACTTGACGTCACTTTTATTAAATAATTTTTTTCATTTTATGCAAATAATTTTATCCGTCATAACTTCTTTAATGGCTTTGAAGACAATTTGGTTTATTTTTTAATAAATCAAGTATAAATAAGTCCAAAATGAAAATGCTTGGGTTCTTAGGTTTCGAAAATGAGAATTTTTTTCTTTATTTGTATATTTTTGATCGTCTGCTATTCGCCTGCAATTCTTTATTTCGATGACGTTTTTGCATTAGAGTTTTTGCGGCTAGCTTACGCAACTCTTTTAGAATCTTAAAGGCAAGCAGCAGCTCGCAGATATCTGTCTAGTTAAAATTTTGATGTTGAAGATAAACATTTTCATTTACATTCATTTGTTTCATCTTGTAATTAATTGTAATTGATCTGATAAACAAAATATTGATCCTGATAGATTTTTCAGCGTATTTTCTTTTTTTCGATGATGCTTTATCTCTAAGAGACAAATAATAAATTAAATTCTTAAAACGAACTTAAATTCAATATGAATATTTTATTCTGCTAAATTTGCTGAAGAATCGTTTGGCACACTGAAATATAAAGCAACTAGGACAAACTCTTAGATTTTTTTTTTTTTTTCACAGTTACAAAACCTCATTGATATTACGATTTTTTTCTTAGTAATTAACATACTAATAGAGGTAAACCACCACTTTTATTTAAATAAAAGACAAAGTGAGCGAAAAGCTTTGATATGTTTTACTCAAAGGACTAGCTTTTTAGGGAAAAAGGAAATAATAAATAGTTTTCGAAAAGGCAGATATGCATTCTCCTGTGACGTCAACCTATAAGTTTTACGGGGGTTTTGATTTTAAAAAATATAATAAAAATAAATTTTTTCACAAATTTTATTCACATAATTTGAATAATTTTCATGGGACCTGTTCATAAATCCAATAAAAGTAACTAAAAAACTTTTAGAAAATGTTGCATTGCCACAGTGTCGAAAAATATATCGATGATAAAAAATAGATATGGAAAATTAGATAAAACTAATGATCAAAGAGTAGTCAATTGGTTTGCTATTGAAATGATGGATATAAGTGGTCGTGCTACTAATATGTTGTTTTTACTAGATTAAATTTAACAAATAATAAAGAAACTATGTTGCTCTAATAATTCATATATTTGTATCTAAAAACTTCTTATGAGACTTGATATTTCCAACGATATAGATGGATTGAGTGCAAAACCGAATTGATATTCAAGCTTCAAGCTTTACATAGGTTCTGATCTTTTGACAAAACTAATGGTCCATTTTGTTGTTTTAATTACTGCTATAACTTTTTTAAGTGAATAGAAAAACTAAACTTGTTATTAATTTAATCATTGATTTATTGAAAAACGACTGTTGACGAACACAAAAATCGAGAGTTTAGAGAAAAGTATGAACTCTTTGGTAATGCAGAAGGTTAAAATTACAATTCTTTCAGTTGCTGGATGTTGGGGAAAAGTTGCATTAATTTTCGTTTCTCCTGGCGTTGAAAACTAGTGTTTTAAATATTGCTTTCAAAAGGACAAAAATCGTTAAATATAATTTTAATTTTTTAACAGGAAGGAAAAATGAAGAAAATGGTCTCAAGTTATCAGATTTGACGCTGCTTTTGCAAACGTATACACCTTATAAAATAATAATAATAATTTATTTAGTAATGCTAGCATTTATTAAATAAAATATAACTCTAATATAGTCTTCAATGTTAATTACTACTATTTGATTTGATACGATTTCATAAGTGTCAATTAGTGAGTTTTATTACCGACATAAATAATCAATAACAGAGTTAGTTTCAATAAAATTGTCTCGTTATCAATTCACCTATCATTGATGTTTTATCTTGGTCACGACTATTAAGTTAAAAAGAGAAGGTATTTCATATTTAGCAGATTTTTCGATTAATAACTCATAGCCAACTTCAGAAGGTTACATTCGCTTGGTATAACTCGTGGTAAACTGAAATGGACTATTCCCAGCCTACTGTTTTAGCTTTTAAAGTTGAGATCTTAGTTTAGTGTTTTATAGAAATTTAATGCAAAATAAATGGAGAACACGGAAATCGATCCCGGAACTTTCCGAACGCGAATCGGACGCTGTATCATCTGAGCTAGTTCCCCTGTTTTAGACAAGTTTCTTCTAAACTAAACTTTTTATTTTGAGTTTTTTCACATTTTTAGAATTTTCTTACAATTCTGGCTTTTCTGGAAAAACTTTATTTGTGCTAAGAGAACAAAAAAATCTGTTAAAAAAAGATTAAAAAGACTATACGTTGTAGTACCAAGAGAATAAATAAAACCATATATATATTTAAAATTATAAACTTTAAGATATTTTATCTGATGTAAAGACAAACTATATGTTATAGTTTGGTTAACAGGTGATTGTAAAATTCTTTAAACCACAAAACCATATAGGATAAATCGAAATTAGTAAAGAAGCAAGACCTTTAAGAAACGTAATATTATTGTAATATCATGTAAGCCAATTCAAAAACATATTCTTTATGAAAAAAACATGACTTTATAAAAAACAAATTAAAAATACAATGTCATAAATAAAACTTATTATACTAAAAGCTAATTTAATTTTTTCAAAATTAGGTCAAACAGCATTCCGAATGGAAGAAGAAGAAATTGCTTTGAAAAGAGGAGAAAAACAACGCACGGAAAGAGGTGAATTTAATGAAAATGAAAGCAATTCACCAATAAAAACTTCCACAAAACCTGTACTCAAAGAAAAAAAATAGCCGTGAATGGACACACGAATAGGTAGTAAAATTGATAGAATTTTTGGGCACCGAGCAAAGTTTAAATAATGTTAAAGACCCTAACAATTATAACAAAGAGAGAAGAGTTAATGCATTGGAACGAATAAGATCTAATCTTGAAGAACGCCGTATAATTACGAGTTTGTGATTGTGAAATAACAAAGAATATTTCAGAATATATTTATCCACACAACGTTGTAATAGAGATTCTTTCCTAAAATCAGGGGCTGGTACAGATGAGGTATACCAAATAAAACGTATATATTATCCAATGTTGAATTGATTTTTTCCAATGATAATTTACAGCCACGAAGTACAATTTCAAACTTTGACATTAGTTCAAATGTTCCTTCACCATCTGCGATGTCTGCAAATAGTGACGACTTGACAACAACAAAATTAAAAGTCAGATTTATAAACAAAACGAGGATGACATTGCTTTTAAAGCTAAGCAACAATACATTTAAAGAAAGGGGTTGAAGAAAAATTAACAACTGAAATAAAATAAATAAAGAAAGATGACCATTTTGGCGAAATGTTACCAAAAAAGTACAACAAGATGACAAACGGTGCAAATAAGGGGTTCTTAAAACTTGAGATATACCAGCTTATTTTGAAAGCAGAGTTTGGGCCTAATAATCAGCCTCAAATGTTACAACCACAGCCGAGTTATCAATTATTTTATTACAATAACTTATTACAATAACAAATTTAAATCTAATATTAGTTTTCTCAGTTTGACACTTGATGTTTACGAAATAATTTAAGCAGCTCCTTCTTTATTGTTTGTTGAGTCAACGTATAGACAAATGAATTTGAAAACAATACCAATAAATCTAATAGCATTGCGGCTATTTGCGTAACTAATATTTTATTTGCATCAAGCTGCAACCATAATTTACAAATATTTTCAAACACTATTATGACCACAGTAAAGATATTCAACCGAAACATATCGACTAAACTTTGTTTGACATGAACCAACAGCTAAAATTCTTTGGCTTCGTTTCCAAATTGCATGTTCCTTTTTTTAATATCTTTAGTATGGTCGTTCCTTACAGCATAATAACCATTGTTCTGAATTGACACATGACCTTATATTTGATGCCATCAAAGCAGCAATCAAATGTTATCTGTTAAAATGTAATGCTCTTTTAAAAGAAATCAAAGCAATTAAAAATAGTTCAAACAAGATCGATAAAGACTATATAAGTGTAAAAGTAACCAGAATGATTTGATATTCTTTCATAAGAACTCTTTCGTTTGCAGCAGCCATTGTTGATGTATTATTTACGGATATTTCTAGACTATCAACAGTTTTTCTGACTAGTATTTAGGAAATAGCATGCAATAAATTCATTATCGCCGGAATCAATAGAATTTAATTCATGTCAATACTTTTTATTCATCTTTTGGTTGCTTTGTTATTTTATTTTATTACTTGCGATAGCATTATGTTTTAATTATACTTTGTTTCCCTAATCAACTTATTTTGCTTCTGCGCTTGTTTCTTATTGTAACAGTATTCGCGGCTAATTCCTTCTGCAACAGAAAAATAAATGGTGAAGTAATATACGGTGAAAATTTATAAATATTTGCGACATGAGTTTATTGCTTTCTATTATTTATAGCGAAGGTCTTTTGCCATATTTTGTCAAAAATACAAAGGAAAAAATAAAACGGAGAAAATATCTAAACTATATACTTTCTATACTGGAGTGACTTAATTTTTCGTGTATTTTCACTTGTCGATATTTTATATATTTTTATAGGTAAATGTGCCGAAATGTTGTGCAAACTTGCAAACTTAAATCATAAAGCGTCAAATTTTAAAATTCTTCATACTTATAATAATGAATTTATAATAACAAGGAATCACAACTCGTCAACACTTCAGTGGAGTTTTAAGTGTTACCTAAAACAGCGCACGTACCCGCAAACCTGTTATTTTTAGGCTGTATAATGTTTTCTCTTTAACCCTATTGAAATTTTGATAAAATGTTTTGCGGTAAGTAATTACATAACTTCATTTGGTTGTTAAAGCTAAGAACTTTAGAAATTATATTTTTAACACATGCAAATTCAAACAAATCAGAAAACTCATCACCGGCATTTAAGAAACAAACAATTTTAAAGTTTCGAAGTAGCATATATAAATGAAATCAAAACAAGATTATATTAGATTGGGCTTTACAATTCATTTAAGTAACTTGTCAAATATTACAGTATAAATACGTTTTTACAGCTCTCAACTTGATGATAGTTCAAAAACTAATAGAGCAATCTTATCTAAAACGCGAGAGTACTTGGAGGGAAGAAAAAACCAAAAGTAACCAAGTAACAAAGTTTGGTACAAATTTTAAAAAATCGCAAAACACATAACAACAGTAACTATTTTACTGTTTTATAAACTATAAATTGTTTTATTGGTTTGAATTAAAGCTGTTATGTTTTAACATAAGCAGTGTGGTGGAAATCTAATGTGATATATCACATTATATTATATATATGACGAAGCAAGTTCATTTGATTATAAATCAACCAAAAAAAAAAAAATCAATAAACGGCCCTTAAACTGCCCTTGTGTCTTAAGTACTTTGGTGAGCGAGTAGTGGTAATAATTAAAATACTATCTGTTTGTCGGAGAATACTTTCTGCTAGTGTCTGATTTGACACTAAGTTGATTGAAAATTTTCTGATAAAAAGGTGATTAATCAGAGAGCCACGTTCAATATAAGTTAAACCAAGAATACGGATAAGAGCACTTGATAAAAAAAGTGTATATAATGGATATCAGCTTATCTGAGCCATTGCCTTCTAGCTGTCACTCTGACTATAAATAATCAAGAAATAGAGTAGCTAGTTCGTTCTTTAATGTTTCGCATTTTCGTACGTGGAAAATCTATTATAAAAATGCGTTATAGAGAGATACATAGATAGGGATAGAGAGAGATAGCGAGTTACAGAGATAGAGATAGCTAGAGAGAAAAAACATTTGCTCATTTGGCACAGTGGCCAAGTAGCAAGGCGTTGGTCTCGTAAACCGAAGATCGCGAGTTCAACCCTCGTCTGTGCCTATATTCAAAACGAATGGTTGTATGGAAAACCCATTATTTTACTACAACAAGTTTGTCTAGCAAAATATTGTATCGGCAAAGTCATAATTGTAATCCTTACCTCCGGCTGGAGTCAAACTCTTGATAATTCAATTCATTCATTAAACTCTATTCTACGAAGGCTAATAAGGGGTTCTAAGTTCATCTGGGAGCTGATCTGTGCCACTATTCAAATTCAAAGGACCCTACCCCTCTTATTGAAGTTATAGATTTTAAATCGTAGAGCAACAATATTCAGAATGGAAATTGAGCAGAGGTTGTTAAATAGAATTTGATGACATCACTTATTATTATTTATAAATATTTCAATTAAGGTTGACAAAAAAATCATATAGTACTTACTCCATACTGGTCCAATTGACTTCACTTGTATTAAATAATTTGCTTTATTTTATGCCAAGTAATTTCATATGTCATAATTTATTTTATGGCTCTGAAGACAATTTTACTAAATCGTGTTTTAATTTTTTGTTTATGTTTATTCGTATATTTTTGATTGTCTACTTTTTTCCTGCAGTCTTATTGTTTATGATGGCGTGTCCGCAATGTAGTTTTTGCGGCTAGCTTACGCAACTCTCTTAGAATGTCAAAGGCAACCAACAGCTCGCAGATATCTTTCTATTTAAAAATTGTTGATGTTGAAGATAAATATTTTCATTTACATTCATTTGTTTCAATGTATCTAATGTAATTAATTGTAATTAATCTGAAAAACAAAAATACTGATTCTGATAGATTTTTAGCATATTTTCTTTTTGTTGTTGTTCAATTACTGCTATAGATTTTGTAAGTAAATATAGAAACTAATCTGCTTATTCATTTTCTCAATGGTTTGCCGAGAAAGAGTTTGGAGAAAAGTATGAAATCTTTGGCAATGCAGAATGTTAAAAATATAATTTTTTCCAGTTGCTGGATGTTGGGGAAAAGTTGCATTAACTTTCGATTCTCCTTGCGTTGAAAATTTCCGTTTTAAATATTTTTTTCAAAAGGACATAAATTGTTAAATATGATTTCAATTTTTTAATAGAAAGGAAAAATAAAAAATGATGAAAATACTCTCAAGTTTTCAGATTTGACGCTGCTTAAGCAATTTATAATACATTTTCCACGTACGAAAATCCGAAACATTACAGAACGAACTAGCTATTCTATTACTCGATTATTTATAGTCAGAGTGACAGCTAGAAGACAATAGCTCAGATAAGTTGATATACCATTTCTTAAATAAAAGTCTAAGGAGTATTCAATGCTAATTACTACTATTTAATTTGATACGATTTCATAAGTGTCAATTAGTGAGTTTTGATACCCACAAAAGTAATCAATAACATAGTTAGTTTCAAGAAAATTGTCTTGTTATCAATCCATCTATATGATATATCATTTATATTTCTTCTTGGTCACGACTATGGTAACATTTGATATTAATGGCTTGTCTTTGTTTTTTCCTGAACATATCTAAATAATTTTTATTTTGGGTAAGGTATAATAAGGTAAAAAAAGAAGGTATTTCATATTTAGCAGATTCAGCGATTAATAACTCATAGCCAATTTCGGGAGGTTACATTCCCTTGGTACAACTCGTAGTGAACTGAAATGTACTTTTCCAAGTCTACTGTTTTCGCTTCTGAAGATGGGTTTTTTGTTTAGTTTTTAAAGATATATAATGCAAAATAAATAGAGAACCCGGGTATCGATACCGACACTTCCCGAATGCGAAACGGACGCTCTACCATCTGAGTTAGTTCCCCAGTGTCAGACAAGTTTCTTCTAAACTAAACTTTTTATTTTTTTACACTTTTAGAATTTTCTAACAATTCTGGCTTTTCCGGAAAAAACTATGCTAAGAGCACAAAAAAATGTGTTAAAAACCTTCTATTTTAAAATTGAATTGCTTAAAAGATAAAATAGAGGAAAATTAAAAAGGAAGACATTGATTTGTCGAAAAAATAATACGTTGTAGTAAGAAGAGAAAAAACTAATGTGTCAGCCCATATATATATTCAAAATTATAAACTTTACGATATTTTATCTGATATAGAAATAAACTATATTTAATGGTTTGGTTAACAGGTGATTGTAGAATTTATTAAACAAAAGTATGTAGGATAAATCGAAATTAGTAAAGAAGCAAGACCTTTAAGAATGGTAAGATTATTTTAATATCATGTAAGCCAATTCAGAAAGATATTCTTTACGAAAAAAACATGACTTTGTATCAAACAAATTAAAAAGACAATTTCAAAAATAAAACTTATTATACTAAAAGCTAATTTAATTTTTTCACCATTAGGTCAAACAGCATTACGAAAGGGCGAAGAAGAAATTGCTTTGAGATGAGGAGAAGAACAACGCACGGAAAGAGATGAATTTAATGAAAATTGTGACAATGACAACTTCCAAAAAACGTGTACGTAAAGAAAAAAAATAGTGAAATTGATAGAATTTTAGGGCACCGAGCAAAGTTTAAATAATGTTAAAGACCCTAACTATTATAACAAAGAGAGAAGAGTTAATACATTGGAACCAATAAGGTGTAATCTTGAAGAACGCCAAATAATTGCGAATGAAGGTGAAATAACAAGGAATATCTCAGAATATATTTATCCACACAAGGTTATAAGATTGATTCTTCGCTAACATCAGGGGCTGGTACAGATGAGGTATACCAAATAAAATGTATATATTATCCAATGTTGATTTGTTTTTTCCAACGATAATTTACAGCCACGAAGAACAATTTCAAACCTTGACATTAGTTCAAATGTTCCTTCACCATCTGAACCATCTGCATATAGTGAAGACTTGACAGTAACGAAAACTAATGTATGTAATAAAAAACGAGCAAAGTCAGATTTGAAACAAAACGAGGATGACATTGCTTTTTAAACTATGTAACAATATATATAAAGAAAATGGTTGAAGAAAAATCGACAACTGAAATAAAAGGAAAAAAGGAAGATGACAGATGGTGCAAATAAGAAGTTATATAAACTTGAGATACACCAGCTTATTTTGAAAGCAGAGTTTGGGCCTATAAATCAGCCTCAAATGTTACAACTACAGCCGAGTTATCAATATCAAACCCTTGTTGCAGACAGCCGGATTCCATTTTTAATATATGACCTTCCTGGTCTTGTAACTGTAACTCCGTAAAAATCCTATTATATCCTTTTATTCGGTTTACCATTTGTACGCCATTGTTTAACCAAAGTTCTTTATTTCTTTTTTCCATGACAAATTGTTTTGACTTAAAATACACATTTAAAGTTAAAAGAAAACATTGTCATTCATAGTTTTGCTTTTTATGAAATGAATATTATCTACAACAAAAGTACTTTTTATAGCAAATTACAAGAATATATTGAAATAGCATTAAATTGATTGAAACTACATTCAACTTGTATTTCAAGAAATTGTCTGATAGATATATTTCATATTGTAATGTGCATAATTAGTGTCTTTAGTGTAATATCTTATAGCGTATCAACACCTCTAGAAGTGGTTTTCATGATTAGGATTATCTGGTAGTGTTTCAATAATATTTTGTACAGACCGATAATAGTTATTGTCTATTAATTTTAATGTTTTTTGATTTTTTGGTCGGCTAAGTTATTTAATGTGACAATAATAAGACGTAAAACAAGCCAATTTAAAGTTCTTGGATTAGTTTTTTAGACCTAAAAACTGAGACATTAAAATATTAGCAAAATTTATATGCAGCATTTATCGATATAAATAGCAGTAAATATGAATATGTACCCAAACTTAAAATATTACGTAACATCGATAGAGACTTGAGTTTATTTTGCAATACCATAAATGATATTTTATCATCTCTTACAACGTGGTTAAATAAAACCCTAAATTTGATACCATTTATATCATAATAGAATTATCAATATGATAAAGTTATTTTACAGAAAATGATATGCAAGTTCATTGGAAATTTCTCTAAAAACTGTAGTTCAGTGTTTTTCGGTGATTTCAAGCGGGAACATATAAGTTAGCAAATTAGAGTAGAAATTCGTTCTCATTTAGGGCGATTTTAAATCTTGTCGACAAATTTTATTTAAATCCAAAGGTCTATGGTTGAATGAATTTCTTATGTAAATACATCAAACTAAATTGAAAGAACTATTGAATTTGAAGAAATTCCATCGTTGGTTTTATTTCCAATCTAGATAAAAACGTTTTATATTGACATAGAGTTTTATTGACATAACTATGGTTTTTTAAATTCTTTTGAAAAGTATCTGCTTTACTTTTTGCTGATATTCCAAAAATTTCAAGTTGCAATCAAAACAAAATGGTTAATTTCGACAACGGAAACGAGTCTCCATTATTTCTAATTCCATTATCATTGTTTCGTCCTGCTTCTCCAATATTTACTATCGAAAAAGCGTATTTAGCATTACACAAGATGTTATCAAATTTTTAGTAATTGAAATATAGTGAACCGCTATTTGATGGTGCTTGTGTAGTAATTGCTGTAGGGCTAATTCGAAAGCTAGAAGCTATAGTAAATTGAGCATCACCTGATGCTAGATAACTCAATGTTACACAAAATCGTTCGGCTAGTGTAGATGTTGGTCTTCTTAAATTTCTCTATAAAAGGAGCTATCCAAAAAAGAATAATTCGCCTTAATTCCTTGAAATATTTTTCTGACCCGCACTGATTTTCGATTAACAAAGTTTCAATTTTTTCAATCTATTTCTTAATTCACTTGTCGATATTTTATATATTTTTATAAGTAAATGTGCCGAAATGTTGTGCAAACTTGCAAACTTAATTCATAAAACGTCAAATTTTTTAAATTCTGCATACCTAAAATCTGGAATTTATAATAACAAGGAATCACAACTCGTCAAAATTTCAATGGAGTTTTGAGTTTCACCTAAAACAGCGCGTGTACCCGGCAACCTGTTCTTTTTAGTTTTTCCAGCATTGAAGTTATTTTCTGATAGCTGCTTTAGATTTTTAATGTTTTCTCTTTAACCCTATGGAAACTTTGGTAAAATGTTTTGCGGTAAGTAAATACATAATTTAATATGGTTGTTAAAAGTTATAAACGACTTTAGAAGTTATATTTTTAACACAAACAAATTATAGATAAATTTGAACATTAATCTTCAAAGTAAACCTTATAACCTTATAAAACATTGGAAACTCATTCTCCTTTTAGTAAATTCTTTTCAGAAAACTCATCACCGCCATTTTAGAAACAAACTGTTTTAAAGTTTGGAAGTAGCACATTAAAATGAAATCAAAACAAGATTCTATTAAATAATTCTTTCCTTTCAGTAACTTGTCAAGAATTGCAGCATATATACCTATACACAGCTCTTAACTTGATGATAGTTCAAAAACTAGTAGATCAATGTTATTCAAAACGCGAGAGTAGTTTGAAGTAAGAAAGAATCAGAAGTTATCAAGTAACCAAGTTTGTTACGAATTTAGGTTAGCTGAAAATATGGTTCCAAAAAACATAGATTTTAATAAATTTAATTTCAAGAAAACGACTTTAGAACTGAAAAGTTAATATAAACACGAAAACTCATACAAAGTAACTGCAAGGATATATATATATATATATGTGTGTTATCAATTGAACTGGCAATTCTTACAAAAGACAATTTATAAATTTTAGGAAAATAAATTTACAGAAGTCAACTTTTTCTTCCTAACTTCAAATTAAAAAAGCTTGTGTTCTATTGTATTTTCAAAATCAATAAAGAAAGTCTTTTCGTCATTAAAAGTTATATTGCAGATTTTAACAACCAATAACAAAGTTTATGACATGATATAATTTAATATTATATACCAAAAATCATATAAGGAATATACACCATCAGTATAAAATTAAAGATCGGCCCCTGGAATTCCTTTTTTTTACATTTTAAAATAATCACAAGGGACATAACTAAATGATAACTACAATATTTATTGTTTCTTGTTTATCTTTTTTTCTCAAGAGATCGTTATTCGTATAGCATAGTATATCAAATTAAATAAAGTGGCTGGTGCACTACTTTTATCAAATAAGAACTGCTTTGAAATAGCCAACCCAAGTTTGTGAGATAAACGAAGTCTGCAAGTGTACATTAGTGTACAACAGTACATATATCGCGTAACACAGTTTTAAATGTTTTAAGTATTTCTTCACCCTAGTTAAAATCTTTCTGAAACAACATTTTTTTTCTAGACATTCTAGACTTTCGTGTAATGATACTTTAGATATGCCTTAAAAGTTAAAATTAAAATGTTAACTTAAAAATTGGGTAAACCGTAATTTAATAAAGTAAATCTACTTTATGATAAAAATGAAATAATATAGTTTCATTTACATTCTGTACTAAAGATGTTCTGTACTAAAGATGTTCTGTACTAAAGATGATGCTGAAAATGCTGATAAAAGGAACACAATTCATTGTATGCATTTGTATGCAGTGATTGCGTTTCTTTATACCGCGGTTGTAAAGGAACGTTCGAAAACCATTTTAGAATTTTTCTCGAGAAGCGTGTTTTTCTTCATTTATATGTTGTAAATAAATAAACATAAACTCATTTAGATTGTTATGGAAAGCAGACTTAACACGTATACAAATAAATAAATATGAAAAAGTGTTAGTATGAAATTTTGCTTAAAAGTTAAAATTTACTATGATAATATTGTAACCTTATTTAATATTATACAATATTTTATATTTAAATTAATAAGGAGAAAATAATCTGATTAAGCTCATTAGAGCTTATCTTGCTTCTCTTTTAAAGAAAATGGTTCTTAAGTAACTAATGAAGTACTTAAATTAAATTCTTTTAATTTAAATTAAGAAAGAGAAAAAAATACTAGTTAGATGAATTTACTTTCTAAATATTTTTCTGAAAATAAGAAGACAAAAAAACACTAGCTAGATGAATTTACTTAACAAGAATTATTTTTATTTGATAAAAACATCTTATTAAGTAAAAGTTACTTAACCAGTACTTTTTTACTTAAAATAAATTATTATAAATTTTTAGCTTGAAATAAGAAAATTGAATTCCTGGTAAGAATTCACTTTTTGCTGTGTATAACATTTTTGTTTTTTAAAAAAAGGTGTGGTAAAAAAATGTAAAATAATGTTTAAATATTTTTTTGCTTTATGTTAATAAAATTTAATAAAAAAATTTTCATCTAAAAATTTGTTAAGATGCAGTTTTTGACCATGTAGCTACAGTCCAAAACAAAAACTTTAATTTTTTCATTTGGCTTAACGGTATGGTCCATTGAAAAAGCACTTTAATGGTATTTTAAAAGTCTAAAACAAGATTATCTTATTTAAATCTTTATGCAAAGAATATTGTAAACACAAAATATAAGACATATAAAATAAGACTCCTTGATTAATTGATAAATGATGTTGGAAACGGCATTGACTATGTAAAATTACCTTTGTGTGCAGATGATTCGTCTAATTTTATGCTTGCAAAGATAACAATCTAGTAACAATTATTAGTAATGACTTGAGCAATATATCTCAATGACCTGTATTAAATTGGTTGAACTTTATATATAGAAAATCAAAATATCAAATTTTATTTTGTTTGAACAAAAAAAAATTATCAATCCCTTTATCAATTATTCTGAATAAAGTTCCTTCTTCTAGAGGATCAAAAAAAGTGTGTCAAACAACTAAGTGTATATATTGAGTAACGACTTTCATTGAATTTTCACATTGGCACTGCAAACAAAAATTAAGTTTTCCAATTTCTGCTTTATATAAGCTTTGATATTTCGGAAAATAATGCATATAGATAGATATAAAAAAAGAGTAATTTATTAATAGGCCTTTATATTTATGGTTAAGGGCCAGGGTTAAGGTACCAAGAACACTATACTGTGAAAAGATTACTGAAATACGTTAAATTTGTTCAGAATCATTAATGTTTATAATTAAAGATGTTCCATGTGGTTTATTCAGGCTATTCATTCAGTAGCGGAATCATAAGTAAATATTCTTTCTATTTTTATTATCAAATACTTACTGATGAATCAATTTTTAGTAATGTGTAAATATAGAAGTTTAAAGGTTGTGAACGCTTTAAAATAAATTTTCTTTAAATAAAAATAAAGTTCATATAATACCAGAATATAAAGATAAAAATTGCTGAAAGTACTTACAACATGCTCCTA
>JAUELD010124154.1:0-12576 GCA_031471615.1 Aglantha digitale | reverse complement strand
AACCTCTCTAAAAGCAGGCTAAACCATAAAAATTTGCATTTTGGTCTTCTTAGACAGTTTACTGTATAAGCCATATACAATATACTGTATTAATTCTCTGAAGGGTGTCCAGTTTATGCATGTTTGACTGTAGTTAAGAAATGGTATTTTTTTGTTCTTATTTAAGGTTGTCATAAATATAGTGTAAATTATTTCAACAAGCATGAACAATCATTCTGTATCAGTTAATATTGCAGATAGTTTCTACAACAATGATAAATCAGTTCGATACAAATCTGTCATTAGGGTAAGTGTGTTGTGAGTACATTTCATATTTAATATCTGTTACATATCTGTTAAGTTATATGAACCTTCAATTGTTTTTGTTATTTCAATAAGTTTAGTAAGAATAGATTGCATATCTTTTTTGTTTTAGTTCTGGAGACAACTTGCAACAACACAAAAGATTATTTTAACCATTCTTATTTTATCCATTCCTTCTTTGCTCTATATTTTTTTCTACAAAACTAAAGTACCTATAAAACAACTTGAACAAGATCATAAACATTACCCTCACAAAGTATTCCCTGTTATGAATCCTTTAAAAGATGAGGATAAGAGAGAGCAATATATGCAATCGGTACATCACTTTATCGATTTAAAGATTCGACCCCTTAAACGAGGTCCACCTAATAGAATTAACTTGTTAAAAAGTAAAAGTAAAATTCCTAATTCTAGTATCACAGATAATACATTAGTGACGAATATGACTTTTAAAAAAGCAGTCTTTGTGGAAAATGATAGTGACTTTAAGGAATTCAACCTTATAAATGGGGAAAAAGAAAATGATATTAAAGAACGAGAAAGAATAAACAATTTGCAAATGCATATAGTTCCTAATGTCGACCTTGCACACAATCCTGCACAGATTAAAATCAATGAAAGGCAACAAGTTGTTGTTAATGCAATGAAACACTCGTGGAAAGCTTATAAACAATATGCTTGGGGGTCTGACGAGCTGAAACCTTTACAAAGATCAAGTCAGGAATGGTTCTCACTTGGTTTAACTATTGTTGATTCTTTAGATACTTTATGGTTGATGAATATGAAAGAAGAATATCAGGAAGCTAGGGAATGGGTTTCTAAAGAGCTGGATTTTGACAAGCCTGTGGTTGTAAATCTCTTTGAAGTAACTATTCGTATTTTGGGTGGTTTGTTGAGTATATACCATCTAACTACAGATGCAATGTATTTAGAAAAAGCAGTAAGTTAGTGTTTATTAATAATATTAGCTTTACTGTTATTGATGTTAGCAGTGTCTACTTATAATCTACTACAAATAAGTACATTTGTCTGTCTACAAATAATCTTGACTTCACATTGTAGGCCGATCTTGGAAATCGTTTAATGGGTGCATTTAAATCAAACTCCAAGATTCCATATTCGGATGTTCATCTGCAAGATAAGCAAGGTCGTCCTCCAGCTTGGGGTCCTGACAGCTCTTTAGCAGAAGTTGCTACCATTCAGCTGGAGTTCAATGATCTCTCTTTCAGTTTACAGAATCCAAAATTTAAGGTAAATTAGTGTGTTGATGGTTAGTGTTTTGATTCCGCATCATTTGATCAACTGATATTGTTGTTAATAATACCTTTGGTATAACACTTTTTGAACACTTTTACATTTTTTTTTTTATTTATTTTTTTTATATAAGATTTGACAATTCTTCTTAATTTAATAACCCTCATTTTTGTCACCATCAGCTTTTAATGTTAATAAGAAAAATAAATCTGCCATAGTTTTCGAATGATGAATAATACAACAATGAGCGGAGTGGCTCAATTGGTAGCGCTTCAAACTTTCACTGCAATGTTCGAGGTTCGAGTCCTCCGACTGCCTGAGGTTGTCTGGTGAGCGGTATAAGAAGCGCCATTGTAAACACCATCGTAGCACAAATGGGAGCATTAAATACACCAGAATAGTATAGTCACTGACTTCTGGGAAGCCTTGTAAAAAACTCACTCACACAATGAAGTTTTAAGGTTATGTATAGAAAAAACTTGAGGATTTTTTTAATTTCAATTTCATTTTAATCCTTATAACTAAAAACAATATTTTGATATGTAATAAAAGAATCGATATGATGAATAACAAACTTATTCAAATAAAGAAACATAATTTAAAAGCTAAGATTATAAATTAAATAGGTTATTCATATAATTAAATAAATTCATGTAAATATTCAACTTTAAAAAGTAAAATAATAGCATAAAAGTCTAAAAATATTATTGGTAGCGTAGATTATTTCATGAAGTAACCCAATTGTCTAAATAAATCCCAATTTGTGAATAATTCAATAAGTGTTTAACCTGGCATTTTATGTCAAGCCTCCAACTAGTAATTACTTGATTCGTTAAATGTAAATATTTTTTAAACTTTTAAATATTATGGTATTTCTAGGCGGCATCAGATAATGTTATTCTTCAAATACTGTCATTAAACCGAGCAAGTGGGTTAGCTCCCATCTACATAAATGCAGACACAGGAAATTTTCGACCTGGTGCAACCATAACATTAGGTGCCCGTGGTGATAGTTATTATGAATATCTGTTAAAACAGTGGATCCAAACAGGAAAGCAAGATGAAAAGTATGGTATTTAAGCATCTGTTTTCTTCAATAGTAAATATGCTGTCCCATAATTTTGAGGTTGAATTAAGATAAAATCAGCAAAAATTTGAGTAAGAAAAACCTTGAAATAAATTTGACTGTAAATATGTTCTCTGTTTCCCTAAATTTGGTTCTCCAAATACGACAGAAAGGTCAAATTTTTGCTAAAAATTAATGTTTTCTGTAATATATCAAATCCCTTTGTTAATTTTTTTTAATTTGGCTTACAACTATAAGCAATTAAGTTCTATTGAATGAACTTTAGTTTTTTACTAAAGAGAAATCTTTTTTCCTAGTAATTCAGGCCTAAATAATCAAATTTTTCAAAATTTCAATATTTTTGCTGCAACTTCCATTACTTTTTTCCCACAGAGTTAAAAGTTTCATCTTGAAATGTTTTTTTCGTAAAATGAGACAATTTTATTTGTCAACAAATCTTTCAAATAATGTGCTTTAGCTTTAGCTCTTGTTTATTTTATTCTGGCAAAAAAACTGGCAAAAACTATTGCCTTAAATCCCTATTATGGAAAACAACGGAACAATCCAAAACAAACCAGAATGAGCCATAATGATCCGGAAATTACTAGCCAAAAGTAATACAATAAAATAATTTATCAGATCATTTAATTAAAATATTATTGTAAAATTTTCAAGAAAATCTTTTGTACCATGTCTTTCAGCATTAAAAACGCGACGATACTTAGTTCAGATTAACGAGTGAACATGCAATGCAACAATATTTTGACGAGTTTACATGTAATGCTATATTAAAAACCTGATGAATAACCCTCAGAATCATTGGGACACAAACTTATCTTACACAAACAACTAAGAACTCTCTGCAAAAAATATAAAAATAGCCATCTGTGGGTCTCTTAGGTGCATGTGACCATTCTAGCCAAACAAAAATTGGCTTCACTGTTTGTCTAAGGAGAATGTCTCTCTGGGTATATTTATAATCTCTATGCTCAGAATGCGTTTTAAATCAGCTTAATAAATCAAATCAGAATTTTTATCATAATTTATTATAGTGCAAATGCATAACAGTGTATGAAAGATAATTACACAAGCCAAATAATATTGTATATATATAAGCTGTTCTTACATTTGTTTTTTGTTTTAACAAGTTTTTTTAACAAGTGATTTTATTATCAGTACACACGGGTATCCAGTCTTTTTTAGTTGGGTTTTGTTCAAGATAAAGCTCTTATATTGTAGGGTTTAAATGCTGAGAGATATTTTTACATGTGAAAAATCTATCATTTTGAATTTTACAGAAATTATTGAAACTATGTAAAGATGTATTCAAAAAATTTATTTAAATTTAAAATATTTATATTAAATATAATAGATAAAGTTTATCCTTTTGAAATAATATTATTAGATGTCAATAAGTATTTGAAATTATGTCGCCACTGGAATATTTTATTTACATAAAGCATTGCATTTTATTTGTTGAAAAAAACTTTTCACAAATTTTGAAGATATCAAAATAGTGAATTGGCCATTATAAAAATTCACAAAAATGTGAACTACGATGAGAAAGTCTAATACTTCTTTTGGTTTAGGCTGTGATTCACGATGAAGTGAAATTTTTATGATGTGTAACAACCTTTTCCCATGGAATTGAAAATCGTTTACACATAATTCTGGAAGTTGTTGTTTATTATTTTTTTGTAAATACATCATACATCCTCACCTTATCTAGATCTATTAAGTTGATCACAAGATAAAAACAATTCCTTACATTCCATGTGTGATTTTTGTTATATTGCACATGTGTTTACATTTTGGATAGTTATGGGTTGTTATGGCACGTTAAGCCTGATTATGGCATGTTATGGGTGGTTTTGGCTTGTTATGGCTAGTTCCGGAAATTACCAGAACCGCTTATATCTTGGTAAATTAGGTCTGAAAAGTAAAATTTTACGAAATAGAGCAAATTTCCAAAAGTTTTATAAATATTTTATTTTCATTATTTTTTGTCAAATCTTACCCCTATTACCCAATTTTTTTACTGAAAAATCTTGTTCCATGTTAAATCAGGCCTGAATAGTCAATTTTAGCATACAGGACAATTTTTTTGTCACTTAATTTCTTTCTTTCTTAACTATGAAGCTAAAATTAATATAAGCTTTCATTTGGAATGAAAAATGATTTTATAAAAATTAGATTGTTATGTTAATAGTGTAAAAATTTCAAATTATACAAAAATCCTTTCTCAATTTCTTTTTCTTATAAGTCATAAGGATAGCTCATAAATCATATCTTATATTAAAAGTCATATCGATTTGGATTTCTTTTCTTTGGATTTCTTTTCAAAAAACGAGGATGGATTTTACTGAAAAACTACTAAAATAAATCATGTTTTTACACACAAAATTTAGAGTGTAGGATCATTATTTGTTACTATTGTATTAGATTGTATTATCTAATTTACTATTATCTAAGTTACTATTGTATTTTATTTTAGACTAATTAGAAATTTGTCTCTGGGTACTAACATAGGAAATCTTGGGAGTTCTATAAAAGTTTTTAGTATGATTATGTAAGTCAACATACCTGTAACTATTATCTTTTACTCGTTAGATTGAAAGAAGAATATATAACAGCCATGAATGGAGTCAAAAAACTTCTTGTGAAAAAGTCTGAACCTAGCAAATTAGTTTTTGTTGGTGAGCTTTTATCAGGAAGAACATTTAGTCCCAAAATGGTAAGACAATCTTTAAACCCAATTAATGAGTGCGTTTGTTTTAATTTTTTATTGAGTTTTTGGTCGCTTAATTGACTATGTAGGTGCCTAATTTTGTTTAAGGTTGCTCAATTTGGTTTTCAGTTGGTTAATTGATTTGTAGTTGCTTGATTAAGTTATTTAGTTTATAGTTGCCAAATTGAGTTGGTAAGACAAAATTACAAATGGACCAGTATAATTTTAGCAATCGCAAGAAACTCTGACTTACAACTTAAGATTTATAAAAAACTAAAATAGGGAAATTATTTGACAATTCTGAAATGGATAAAATTAACTGACTCATTAATGAAAAGTGAAGTGGAAAGTGAAACTCCTACTTTCTTTTTAAGTAAAAATCGTTTTATAACTACGATTTCATTCATCATTTTATCGATTCATTTTTAATTTTTCTTCAGCATCCTTCTTCACGCAATTTCTTCCGCCTCCCTATACGTCTTTATATTCCAGCATTTTCATTATTCAATGCATTCATGGACGGATGCTCCTTAAACCTACTCGATATCTTTTAAAACTTGTGAGATACAACGTGCCTATAAATAAATACATTAAATAAAAAGTAATACCTATCAATAACATATAAGGGTTCATATCGGAAATCATAAAATAGACTAAATAAAAAAATAACTAGACCATTTAAACCATTTATTAATACAGTTAACTTCATTTTTGATAAAAAAGTGCTAGTCTTTGTTGAATCAATACTTTTATGTGAAAGCACTGCCGAAGTAAAAATGTTAAACTTGCTCTTAAAAAATAATCACTTTTTTCATATAAACAAATTTAGCTTTGCGGAATGACTCATTTATAAGCTTGGAAAATGGCTCCAATAAAACATGTACACAACTTTTTAAAAGGTTTATGGGAATGCTGGATGGTCCCAATGATTTACCATTATCTAATGAGTTTATTATTTTAATTATTTCTGATTCATGAGTTGGTTCTAAATAGATACACTGTACTACGTTTATATGTTTTAAGTAGTAATCAAATTTTAGCTGCAATATTAGGACCTACATTTATGGAAAATTCATTAAACACGTCTACAATATCATTTATATTTGGAATGTTATGTTTATTGTTTTCAAAATAAGTTTTATAATAACTAGTTTTAAGATGTTCTGATCAAATTAGAAACTTGACGCTGAACTATAAACTTTGAATGAACATCTATTGTTTTAACCTCATTTTTCAGTTTACAATATCCAAGGTTTAGATTTTAATTTTATGTCATTTTTTGAAAGAGTTTTTAAAGGTGCATGTTCATCTAAAAGATAGATAATTGAATTATTGAAAGCATCAATATTATCGTCTACATCATCATTAGATAACAATGTCATCCAGTCATCCAGTTCAGTTTCATTAGATCTTCTTTGAACTCATCATGATTCAAAAACTTAAAATTCCGACTCTTGACTGTATTTTTAGGGTATTTAAACTAGTCAAGTTTGTTTTTTCAACAAGTATGTCTTGGTTGCCGTAGTTACTGCTTATGTATATTTGATATCGTTTTTATATTTTTACCACAAATGTTATTTGTTTAATTAATTTTTTAACATTCCAGGACCACTTAGTTTGCTTTTTACCTGGTACATTGGCTTTGGGCACTTTCCATGGTCTTTCTCCTTCACATATGGATCTAGCTAAAGAGATCATGGAGACATGTTATCAGATGTATGCTAAAATGGAAACGGGTTTGAGTGCAGAGATCGCTCATTTCAATACTGCTCCTTCAGGGAAAGATGATATCTTAGTTAAAGTAAGTCTTAGTTGAATAGATATACACTTTGTTAGTGTGTATAACTCTGGGAATCGTTTTTAATAAATTTTAATCATTTTAAATGACGTATCTCTTTGCTTAATTAGTCAAATAGTATGTGTTCTACTATAAATTTATAGTATCTTGTTTAAATTTAGCCTCTGGATGCACATAATTTGTTGCGACCAGAGACTGTAGAATCGTTGCACATATTGTACTCCATAACTAAAGATATAAAGTACCGTGAATATGGGTGGAATATAATGCAAGCTTTTAACAAATATTCTAAAGTAGCTACTGGTGGATATGTAAGTTTAAATGATGTTCGTAATTCAAATAACCCGAAGCCAGGCGGCTCTCGTGATAAGATGGAAAGTTTCTTCCTTGCAGAAACTTTAAAATATTTGTATTTGTTGTTTGCGGATGAAGAGATCTTACCACTTGACAAATATGTGTTTAACACTGAAGCTCACCCTCTACCTGTTCGAAAATAGTTCACATTTTTTCTCGGAGCAATAACACACACAGATCAATTTTCTCAAGCGCGAGTGCAGTATAACTGATTGCAATCGTGGAGTTCGCATTGCTCTTCTTATCGTATTGTACAATCCAATTTAATTTTTATTTATTGTTAAATTATATTACATAATACACAGTTTAATTTAGTAGGTCATTTTAATGTCTGTTGTAACCATAGCAATGAGAAACTGATAAATTTAAATTCGATTTTGCAGTATTTATATGCAACAGTAAGCTGTATCTGATAGTTCTCTTAAACACTTGCTTTCAGCAAATAAGTTTTCTCTTAAGATTTCAATTACGCAAAGTTTCTCTGGATACTACTATATGCCTTCCCGTTCTTTTCATCCCAGAATGACCATAGTTGTAGAAACTTAACGTTTCTCACTTAAATGTAATTTTTATTTTTATTTATTATTTTACTACAAATAAAGTGTCTAACTTCTGATTGTGCTGACAAATTTTTTCTTTCCTGTTTCTTTTCCTTTCAGCATTCAATTAATTTATATTTTTATTTTATCATAGTCATAAGAAACGGGAAATAGCCTGGAAACGCGCGTAAGACAACTTTTAACTTATTGAATTTAAATTTGAGAGTAGCCAGACTTCCAGGCCTGCACAACTCAAAATCGGATTTAAACAAACTAGTGTAATCAGGAGCAAATATTAATAACCTCATAACTCAAGCAGCTTCTGTTTTATTTGTACACTAGAACACTGCTGATGATGTGCACATAATGTTCATGGGTAGCAAAACTACAATGGAAATTCAAAGGAAAAAAGTGAAAAACGAAGTAAAATGCTTTTAAAATTTAATTATAATAGATCCAAAAAGAAAAACAATGAAAGAAGAAGCTTTGGCATCTCAAAGGGCCTGGGTGACATAAATATTAATTATGCAACTTTTAAAAAAAATGTAAAAGAACTTGCAAAAAATATACATTGGTTTTTCTTGTAAAAAGTATAGTTATATCGTTATCAAGTTTGCTTCATTTGCAACAACCATATATCAGCACATCACATTATGAAATTTAATAAGCTGTTTTATATATCTTGAACAAATTGATTTGCATCTGATAGCTGTTACTGCTGATAGTGCCATAATAGACCTTTCTTTAGAATGCATAGATTTGTTGAAGGTGATGTTGTTGGTGTTATTCTTTGGTCTCATATTCCTCAAACTTATGATGAACAGTTACAGAGTGGCTTAAAGTCTATTCCTAAATTTACCACTGACCATATTAATTTAACACCGTATTTAGAAATGGGAGAAAACCTAGCTCTTTTTAAAGCTGTTAGTAAAGTTTTGACTTCTTTTGGACCTCCCAATGGTCCTGCTAGTTATTATTTAACGGTGTACTAATTTTATGTTGGTTACCATGATAATACCATCAAGTCGCAATTGTCTGTTCCACCTATTGCTGGAAATGTTCAAGGTACTGTCGGAAAATTTAACATCATAAATCATTCTCCTTTGTCAAAGAAAATGATACTCTTTGTTTTGACGAACCCTTTTGTTTTACCTCTGTGATCACTGTTATATTGTGTGAACAGAATTCAGTTAGACAAAGAACAAAAGAAGTATTGTGTGCCTACGTTTACTTTGGGAGTTGTCATTATTTATGCCGGGTACTCAGGCGAAAGGGAATTTGAGTGCTATAAAAATTTAGTACCACACGTTGAAAAGTTTTCATAACCATACAAAATTTTACTTAAAGTTTCCATCATCAGTTTATTTAAAAGGTATTTGATGAAATAATTTTTTTGGTTTTGGTTTTGAAATAAATTTTAATGCTACCCTATTAATTATCACTTGGGGTTTCATGTGCTTTATTTTTGTATTGTACAAAAAGAATTGGGTCAACCTATGGTTTATAAAATATAACAGTCAAGGACTGTTTGTAAGATATGTCATCAAAAAAAATTGATTTACAGAAGAGCAAAAAATAAGATTTGTTGGTACTGTTTTGTAATCTAGTCTAATTTTTTCTTTATTTGAATTTTCAAGGTCTGTGTCATTTTCTATAAGTTAAAATTTACACTAAAATCATATTCTTAGGTATATCCTAAGTTTAAAAAGTTGTGCCGAACTTGCTCATTTTTTGGTCACTTGCCGTTTTTAACAAAATTCAATAAAAAGGGAATGGAAAACCATTGTTACATCCAAAAAGTATTGAAATCCCTGATTTTGCGATATTAGGGTTTCCTACTCCAGTAAAGGTTAGTTTAGCAGCCCCTGCAATTCACATCCTCCCTGGTACCCAATCTTAAAAAATCTTCGTAAGCAGACTTAAAACATGTAACAAAGTTCTCCCATGCTGGTTTACTTGAAGTTTACCATTCTCTTTACAATAATTGGTTCCTAAGAGTACACATTTCTCCTACAGTAGAACGATAGCTCGAAGTCAATTGGCCGTAATCGATTTTAATCTAGGAGCCAAACTAAAGCAATCATGCACAAAAGACGGTAAGCCTTAATTTAACTTGGGGTTTTCTAAAATTACCAATACATGGTCAGCAAAACCAATCAAGAAAGGAAAAGATTGTCAAATATATGAAGAACTGGTTAATCATACAATCGTGTTGGTAGAAAATAATATCACTTTACCCTTACCTGAAGTACCTAAGATTCCGAGTTATATAGCTGCACAAGAAAAACCAGACAGTGAAGAGATAATAACAAAGCAAAGATCTATTTTAAGGTACCATGAACATTGTATTATATATAAATTTTAGGTTAAAAAATGTTTTTAATATTATGTTGATCTTTCCCCATTCATTATACAAAATATAGACACCATCGTCTTCTGGTCTGGAGCTAGACGCCATCTTCTTCTGGTCTTGGTTATTCGTCTTTAATTTTCCACAGTACACGATGAAATAACGCATCTTCGACCTTTTCCAAGTCCACGATATACCTAGCAAGTAAATTGCTTATGAGAAACGGAACATAGCGACCTACTTAAAAGATTTTGAAATAGTTAGATAAAGTTAAATTAAGGCGCATGCAAAATTAAAAAATAAAACATAAATTACTATTTTGCTCTACTAATGCATCAACAAGAATATTTTCTAAGACAGCTGTATTTAAACAAACAGTTTCGAAACTTTTCATCGTTGATATGCAATTATTTTCTAAGTAAAGGAACAAAAAACCATCTTTTCGTAGCAATCACTTATGTATATCGTGATAACACTTCCTTGAATTTGTTCCCAATAAAACGATTCAATCGGCGGTTGGGTTGGCGGAGATAGCGGTTGTGATTAACGAGGTTGCACAGGAGGTCGATTTGGTGGTGGTGGTAGCTGAGAATCATTTTCATTTATCAGCAAACTCATCCTATACTGTCTTGTGTGCTGCATACATCCACGTTGCGTTTTAAACACTTTTGTAAACTTTGACCACGGGAATGTTATTTCGTTCCTCCAGTCTGGTTTGCGATTGTAATTGTATGGGAATTACTTCCATATTACTATTGACACCAGTTTAAATGTTGCATGTACTCAATTAATTTTCTAGCAATTCGTTGCATAAAAGAGTTCTCCAAGAAATTAAACCTTGATACTAATTTATTTTACGAGCATGTGCGAGCATCTTTAACCGTCGATATATCCATATGTGCCCTCCCGTCTACGTTTTCCGTCCAAGGTACGTTTTTTATGGGACGTCATCCCAAGTAAATACTTTTATCCCAAGTAAGTGTAACATTCTACGCCCAGAATTTAAATTTTCCGATAAATGCTTTAATCTTTTTAAAATTGTTTTTAATCATACTGACTATATTTTCTGTCCTAAGTGCGTTTTTTAAAAATTCTTTTGTAATTTTTGAATTTTAAAGAAAGCTCATTGTGTTTTTTTTTATCAATAACACATCCAGGATCTCCTAGGAAAGTTACCATACTTTTATCAATCTCTTTATATGGATACCATTTCTTTTTCGTCAAGACCCAAAGCAAAACTCAAAATACTGTTTTTATAACTTTTAAAATTAATTTTTTTTCTTATAATCATATATCACTTTTTGCTTTGTGACTGCCTATTTCTTCCGTTTTTACCGCTTCGACAAGTTTGTTTATTTTTATTTAAACGGGCGCATTTTACCGCCATAGTCATCCTAAGTAAGTTAAATCATCCCAAGTACTTACATAAAATTTACGAAACATACTCGGGATGATTTTTAACTCGGGACACATACAAAAAGTAAAACAAATTTTGCGCCCAAAGTCACGTATTTCCCTGTTAGTTCACGGCTGGCGCCCAACTAAGTAATGTCATAGATGTTATATATTCGTCCTTTTTCACGTATTAAATGTACCTCAGTATGAATGCCTTTCCTTGAATTACACTTAAAATATTTCTGTTTATTATGTTTATTTGATATAATCGTTATTAGCTTTACATGCTCAAATGGTTTATATAATGGCTGATATTACAAGACAGCAGAAATTAGTTTCTGCTAAGAGAAAGGTATTATACTTAAATTAGCTATTTTAGTAGTTGTTAACTAGAAATGTTAATAGATAGATAGATTTTAATTCTTTAACAAAAGTGTTACAACTTCCGTTATAAATTCAAAAAATAGTTAAAACACTACCTTCGTAAAGAAAAGAAAAATATCAATAAATAATAATATATTTATCTGTCTTATCTTTATGCTTACAGTATGGTCTTTTGGGAGGGTTTAAAAATGTAAGGACTAGGAGAAGACCTAGTATAGCAAATATGCCTTAGTTGTAAGAGTATTAAATGTTTCTCTTAAAGAAAAGTCACATATAAATATCCAACTTATAATTGCTGCAGTGGGTAGCGCCTTCACAGCCGTTTCGCTATATGAACGCTACGGTCTTCTCGAATCTGAAAAGCAAAATTTTCGCCGAAAATGACCTATTTTTAAATGTCAATAA